>CM035413.1:111838747-112021247 GCA_020310875.1 Ceratopteris richardii
GAAAACAGTTGGAGAGTGAGCACATGACTGAAGGTGATTCGGTGGATAGTTTTCTTACAAAGATCAAAGACCTGAAGGAACAATTGATTTCTACTGATGAGGTTATACCAGATAGCTCACTTGTGCAGACCGTTCTGAATGGCCTTCCTGATTCATATCAGAGTTTTGCCTCCACTCTTTGCTTGATGATGAAAGGCAATCCGAATGCCTTGTCATTTGAGGAATTAGTCTCTGTTCTGTTGCAGGAAGATCAATCCAAGCAGAACAGGTCCATTATGCGTGTTGCAGATCAAGCTTTCCTGGCTAGTCAGAAGGGCAAAGGAAAATGGAGCTCTTCTACTAGTAAGCAGAAATCTGCAAATGCTGCACAATCGAAGAACCAGGATAAAGATGAGAAGAAATCAGAAAAGCAGAAATTGTTCTGCAAGTACTGTAAAGGAAATGATCATATTATAAAGAACTGTCCAAAACTGGCTGCTAAAGAGGCAAAGAAGAAAGAGGCTGGAATGGTTGTTGCAGAGGCCTCTACACCAAAAACAGAGTCTGCAAATCTTGTGCAGGAAGAAGAATGGGCGTTTACTACTGTCTGCAGTTTTGACCCATCTTCTCATGATCAGTGCATGTCTGCAGTAGACTCAGATGTTTGGTACTTTGACAGTGGGGCGACCAAACATATTACCTTGCAGCGCAGTTTCTTCTCTTCACTCGAGCCTGCCCCTACAGGGAATACTGTCACATGCGCCAATAACTCCTCTTATCCTGTTATGGGAGTTGGTAAGATCATTCTGACTACTGCTGATGGTAGTTCTTTCACTTTGTCAGATGCTTTATTTGTGCCAGGGATCAAAAATAACCTGTTATCAATTTCTGCATTAGCCAAGATTGGCTTGGTTGTGAAATTCGTTGATGACAGGTGTACAGTCCATGATCTCTCAAATGGCGATGTGATTATTGCTTCTGGCATTTATGTCGTGGGTTGTATAAGCTCATAGACTATGAAAGATTTGTGAATGATTCGGCATGTGCAGTTCATGATTCTCAGGCTATGTCAGATGCAAAGCTTTGGCATGCACGCTTTGGTCATCTGAATTTTGCTAGTTTGTTACGCCTGCAGAAATCTGAAATGGTGTCCTCTTTGCCCAAACTTGAGGCACCTGAAAAACATGTTTGTGAAGGCTGTATTTTGGGCAAAATGCAGCGTTCTTCCTTTCCAAAAGATGGTTCAGTTCGGGCTATGCAGAAATTGCAGCTTGTACATAGTGATGTCTGTGGTCCTATGCAGACACCCTCTTTTGGAAATTACCTTTACTTCGTGACTTTCATTGATGATTTTTCCAGGCATGCATGGGTATATCCACTCAAAGCAAAGTCCGAAGTGTTCATGTGCTTCAAACAATTTTTGGTTTTGGCTGAAAATCTATCAGCATGTAAAATGGGCACCCTCCGTTCTGATCGAGGGGGGGAATATATGTCTTCAGATTTAAATGCATTTCTGGCTGAACGTGGGATAAAACACTAGTGTACAGTGCCGTATACACCTCAACAGAATGGAGTTGCTGAACGAAAGAACAGGTCACTCATGGAGATGGCGAGGTGCATGGTCAAAAGTCAGGCTTTACCACATAGTTTCTGGCTTGAGGCTGTCATGTGTGCAGCATATGTACTGAACAGGTGTCCCACCAAAGCGTTGCAGTCTATCACTCCATATGAGGCTTGGCATGACCGCAAGCCATCTGTTGCTCATCTGCGTGTTTTTGGTTGTTTGGCATATGCATTAGTGCCTGAACAACATCGCAGAAAATTGGATGATAAGGCAGTAAAATGTATTTTTGTTGGGTACAGTTCTGAAAGTAAAGGCTATTGTCTGTATCATCCACAGACTAAACGCATTCTGGTTAGCCGTGATGTTGTCTTTGTGGAAGATGCTATTCAACCATTGCTTTCATGTACTAAGGAGACATCTGTTAGCTCCAAAGACATGTATGATACTTTGATGCCTCTTTTTACACGTGGACAGGCTAGCGCTGGTCCTAATGAGGCAACTTCTCAGCCTTTGCAGGTTTCATATGATGATGCAGATCATTCCATTTCTGATGCAGATTTACATGATGCACTTGTTGATGAGAGAGCTGATATTGAACAGGCAAAAACTATGCCAAAATGGCTGGTGCAGACTTTGCGTGACAGCAAATTAGATGCACCTTTGTCATATTGTACTCGTTCAGGCTCTCATAGTACCTCCTTTGCATCAGATTGCTATGCTATGGCTGCATCTAGTCTCTGTGATGAGAATGAGCCTGTTTCTTTTGATGAAGCACAAAATTCAGAAAATTGGATGGCTGCTATGCAATCTGAATATGATGCTATAATGAAGAATGGTACATGGTCTTTATGTGACTTGCCTCCTGGCAAGAAGGCCATTGGCACTAAGTGGGTATACAAGTTGAAGCGTAAACCTGATGATACACTTGACAGGTATAAGGCTAGGCTTGTTGCAAAGGGTTATGCGCAGGAAAGAGGCATTGATTTTGATGAGACCTTTGCACCTACATGCCGTATGACTACTGTTCGGAGCATTTGTGCACTTGCAGCCCATCATGGTTGGAATGTACATCAGTTGGACATTAAAACAGCATTTCTGAATGGTGACTTGCATGAAGAAGTGTATGTTTTTCAGCCCCGTGGCTTTCTGCAGAAAGGGCATGAAAACCAGGTGTGCAGGTTAAAGAAGGCATTATATGGTTTAAATCAAGCACCACGTGCTTGGTATGAGAAAATACATGCCTATCTGATTGCACATGGTTTTGAGAACAGTCCAACTGAAAGCACCTTATATGTTAAGCGTGCTAATGATGTGCTTTTGATCATTGTTGTCTATGTAGATGACATGCTGCTCACTGGTCCTCTTGAGAAGCATATTGCTGATTTCAAGGCTGATTTGCATGCCTCATTTGAGATGTTTGATTTGGGGCATTTGCATCACTATTTGGGCATTCAGTTTATGCAAGTTGATGGTGGAATGGCTTTGTGTCAAACGAAATATATTGACACATTATTGCAGCGTTTTGGCCTTGAAGACTATAAGCCTATTGCCACTCCTATGGAGACAGGTTTACGATTGAGTCTTCATGATGCTGGAGATGCGTTTGATGCTGTTCTCTATTAGCAGGCTGTTGGATGCTTGATTTACTTATGCATTACTCGGCGAGATATTCAGTTTGATGTCTCACAGATGAGCAGGTTTATGCATTGCCCAGGAGTCACGCATTGGAAAGCGGTTAAGCGCATCTTTCGCTACTTGAGTGGTACTCGGCTACTTGGGTTGTTTTATCCCAAGGGGGGATCACTACCGCCAGATTTGCATGCTTTTTTTGACTCAGATTGGGCTGGTTGCTATGACACTCGTGTGTCCACCAGTGGTTTTTGCTTCATGCTTGGTAGCTCATGTATATCTTGGTTGAGCAAGAAGCAGCCTACTGTGGCCACTTCCAGTTGTGAGGCTGAGTATAGGGTATTTCACAGCGACTGTTGAGTGTGTGTGGCTCAGATGCCTTATGGCTGATTTGGGTGTTGGCCAGTCTTCTGCCACCACCATCTTCACTGACAGTCAGAGCGCATTGGCAGTTGCGAGGAACCCTGTGTTCCATGCTCGCACTAAGCACATTGAGGTGCATTATCACTATGTCAGGGAGAGGTTCTTTGCTGGGGAGATCAGCTTGGCATATGTGCCCATGCAGGAGAACATTGCAGACCTTTTCACGAAGGCTCTGCCTAGGGAGAAGTTTGAAGCTTTTCGTAAAGCTTTGGGCTTACTTCCTTTTGTGGAGCGATTTCCACATAGCTCGGCACTTCCTTATACATGAGTGCCAGCTCCTTGTTCACCGCATCACTCCCAGGGGGGATTTGTTGATATATTTAGGTAGTGATGTGTGTGAACACTCTAGGACCGTCGGGGCACTTTTTTCCCTCTTTAGGAGGTTTTTTTCCCCCGGCTTGTATATACGCCTATTGCCCTAATGGGCTACTTATCTTTGTACATTCTCTAGTAATACATTAAGTCTTGTGTGTTGTGCTCCAAGCTTCTTCTTCTTCCTTGTGTTGT
This sequence comes from Ceratopteris richardii, assembly GCA_020310875.1. Classification (NCBI taxonomy): domain Eukaryota; kingdom Viridiplantae; phylum Streptophyta; class Polypodiopsida; order Polypodiales; family Pteridaceae; genus Ceratopteris; species Ceratopteris richardii. The sequence goes on from CM035413.1 coordinate 111,842,850, forward strand.
TCGCGTGCTTCCGCAGACGTCTAACTCTAACAAATCTCAAAAAATGAAACATTATCCTTGATGTTAGAGCACCTCTATATCAATAACAACTCAAAACCTCAACCACTTTTTGAAGAACAATGCCAAACTATCAAGACTTGAGTTACCTGTGAAGAAATGCATTACTCAGAAAAGTTTGTTGCACTTAATTCACTCATTGACTAATCAAATGTGTAAAGTTTTCAATGAAAGTTTGTACAATATGCCCTGTACAAGTGGAGCACCTTTTCCAAGTTAAAAATCTTCAAAAGGTTTAGTAGATCTTGATATGTTATCCAATCAATGCACCTATATCTAAAACTACTCTTTTGTGTAGTTGACTTTGACACCTACAACTTCTAAAGCATGGGTCTCCCAAAATAGAACTCTTTTATTCAAATGCTTTGAGCCATAAGTAGCTTACCTCTCAACTTAAAGAATGAGTGCTTACTTGCTCAAAAGCTTACAGTGTGGAGGGAGATCTAATCAAAACATTGATCATCGAGATTGCACATATACCTATCTTTAGTTTTGCATATTTACACATGTAAATGTTCCTACTTAAAATTCTCTCAATTTGATTAAAATTAGGATCTCAAAACTTGAAGAGAGTTCACTCAACTATAGATTGTACAAAAGCATTCCTCAAGAGGATAAACACAGAAGGAGAAATGGAGAAAAATTGTGACACAAATTTCAGAAGTTTTCTTCTATTCTCATGGAAAGCATCTGATTGATGAATCTCATACATTCATCACCCCTTTTCTTCTTCTACACATACGTACTTGGTCTATATCTCTCCTCTCATTTATTTTCGAACTCTGTACTTGTATATATAGGGATATATGTAGAAACTCGTCACTATTACAAAGGTATATGTGAAGTTATTTCAAGCTTAATGTACATGTATATACAAGTCTTCATCTTCTGACCATACACTAATCTTCAAGCTTCAAAATTTGATCTTTGCTTTATTCGTTCACTTCAAACCTTGTCCTAATCATCAATTGATGATTTTCTTGCACCAACACTCCTCTATGATTGTGAGTGTCTGTGTGAGCTCTCTTCCTTCTCTTCTTCCTTCTGCCATGGTATGAGAGCCAGTGTTGGTGTAGAGAGCTCGTGGAGAAGGTCGACGGTGAAGAGTATGTGAGAAGGCTAGGAGAAATCGTGATTCACAAATGAGCTCAAATTGCTATGAAAAATTTGTGAAGCTAGAAGACGTCAAAATATTTTTGAGTTTTATCCCTTTAGGGTCACTAGTTTTTGCTAGGTTTCTATTTCAGAGCCATCTCAACATCCATTTCGAGCCCGTAACGGGACCGCAAAAAAACCAAGTCAATTTGCAAAATTGTAAGTTGCATCTTGTTACACCACTCTAGATCTAGAATTTCAGGCAATTCTATGTACAATTGGTACACAAAAACTGTCTTTTTTTGAGATTGAATTGTTATGTCAAAGTGGGATAATGTTCAAGTAGAAGTAGTGCTTGTAGTGTTTTTGCAGTGTCATGAATTGCTACAAAATTGGCAAATGCAGATCGAATGAGTCACCATATAAGGGATAAGGTGGAGAATAACAACTTCCATGCTTAGCGATTCAGAATGACAAATATCGTGATGGGAAAAGGCTATTGGAAGTACATTGAAAGAGAGAACAAAAATGCTCTACAATTACTAGAGAGGAATCAGACGTCAGAGCAATTAAGAGCATATGAGGAATGGAATCAGGGAGCATGAAAGCTAATGTATAGCCTATCTGTGTTTTATATAGGATATAATGATTGGGCATATATAGGATGCTAAGACTCCAAAAGAGGCTTGGAACAGTTTGGTCACATTGTATGAGACCAATATAAAGGCACTTAAATTGTAACTCAAGAACGAGTTGCATACACTAGAGAAAAAGGGCATGTCGGTAAGTGACTACATGCCGAAAATCAAAAGCATATTGGAGTCACTTGCATCTATTATCATGAATGTAGATGATGATGATAAGGTGGAAGTCTGCCTTCGTGGTTTAGGAGCCGCATATAAGCAATTCAGAACATCTATCTAGACTAGGAAAAATATTCTGAATTTTGCTAGTGTGGTGTCCTTTTTTATTATTGAAGAAAAGAATCTTGTGAGGACTCCAAATCCCAAGTAAAACCTGGTAGAGGACGAGTTTGAGGCAGGGGAACCAAAAAGGCCGCACAAATCTCCAAAAAAAAAAGATTCAAGTAAGGACAATAAAGGATGCTAGAATTGTGGTAAACTTGGAGACTTTGAATGTGATGGCAGGTTGAAGAATCAAAATAATAGAATGCAACAAAACAACTATGCATCCATAAGTGTAGACGATTTTGAGAAGTTGTTCATGGCTCAACATCACATGATAAATATGATGTCTGTTGATGTTTCAAAATCGAATGGTAATGTATGGTATGTTGATTTAGGTGCTTCAAATGATATGGCCAGTCATGAAAAATGGTATAGTAGTTTGCAAAAATTGTGAGTTCCTGGATATGTTGAAACAGGTGATGATACATCACACCCTATGGAGCATACAGGAAACATAGCACTATCTATGGAGGACCAAAAGGTAAAACATCTTGCTATTGGGCTGCATGTTCCAAATATAACAAAGGATCCGCTTTCTCTTAGACAAATGATTGACAAAGTGGGTAGGATGATCACCTTAAATGTGAAAATTCCTGAAAATGAATGCAGCCACATTTGCAAAAGGTGTACGAGTCACTGTTGATATAGATATCTGGCACAAATAAATTGGACATTCAAACTTTTAGAGGCTCAAATTGATGCAGTGAAAGGAGATTATCAATGGAATACAAAATTTCAAAGTTGTAGAAATGCAAAAGGTATGTGCAACATGTCAATTTGGTAAATAGTAAAGAGCATAATTTTTGCATGAAAAACATATTAATGAGAATGTGTTAGAAATAGTACAGTATCATTAGTTTTCATCTAGGTACACACCACAATGGAATCGTATTGCTAAATGCAAAAATAGACATATTGCAGAAATAGCAAGAACATTGATGGTTGAGAAAAATATACCTCATTGTTATTGGGCAAAATTTATGCACACTTCTATATACATCATGAACAAAACTCCAAATGTTGTTGTACATCAAGTTACACTTGAAGAGAAGTTCACAGGTAAAAAGCCAAACTTATCACATATGAAATTTTTTATTTGTATTGCATATGTGCATATTCTAGATGAGTTGAGGACAAATCTTGATCCAAAAGCAGAAAAATGTATCTTCATTGGGTACTCCCTTGAGAAAAAAGGATATAAATGTTATAACCTTCTCACACGATAGGTGAAGGTTAGCAGAGATGTGGTATTTGATTAAATTTCAAGCTTCTATGTAAATGCCAAAGAAGGACCGAATCTTGAACCAAATGACAAAGAAAAATGCTAAAACATTTAGTGTAGAATCTCAATACTTGAGTGGACCGGATGCATCACCGAACAATACTTCCAACTCAAATCCATGGATTGGAAGATTGCGTGGAAATTCCAGTCCAATAAATTCATCAAATACATCCAAGAAAGGTAAAGAAAAGCTTGCTGCTGGTAGCAAAACATCTACAGGTTTGGACGACATTGATGGAGATTCAAGCAATTTAGAAAAGCTTCTTGATGCGGAACTTGGATTGCCCTTGTTAAAAGGGCAAACTACCGTCAAGTCCACCTTTTAATCTCTTTTCGGGTTCTTGGGGATGGTAGGGGTCTGACAATGCAGAGGCCCTATATCTAGCTTTCCCACTTAACTAACAAATTAAGCAGTACGCTATTACTCAGTATCAATTCTTCTACACAGTCTTACTACTCGCATTCCAGTTATTCTTTTACGCCGTAGGTAGCACAGAGGTTAATGATCACCGTAGTGCAAATTGATCATCATCACTGAACATTACTATGTTAACCAGAAATTAATGTAATTCAACAAAGTAAAGTAACAGTACTTAGAATTACTGGAATCTGCACTCCGATGTCTCCGCAGGATCGCAAATCGCCCAGACAGACAGTCTAGCGATCCCGTCTCCTCTCTTCTGGAGAACATTGTAATGTCTCTTCATTAATAGAAAACGGGTTACATCTCTTCGCTACGACCTTTCGGTACGTGCGGTATAGGAAAATATAATATTTACATAATGCCAATCCGGCGGCTTAACACTGGCACGCACGTTGGACTTGAACCCGCAAGGAAAAACAAAATTAAGGCTCATCTACGATGCCTTGGATATACATAGTTCTTGCTAATTTGAATGTTCGAGAGATTTTCTGTTTCAATGAATCTAGCATCAATTTTAATGTCTCCAACTCCACCAGCTGTGCGTCAGTTCGGATTGAACTTGCCGCAATGACTTAACTCATCAAAACTTCAATCTGGGTCTGCAAAAATGCTTCTTGCAAGTAAAAGTCATTGGCAAGGGATGTATCACGGCTCAATCTCATATCATTAATTTGTCCATCTATTATGGATAGTCGCTTTGCTTGAAAGCCTAGCTGCTTTTCTCTTCGCTCCAGCTCCTGAGCTTGATATTGAATGGTTCGATAATAAGCGTCTCTTTCTTTCTTAATCCCTACTATCTCCTTCTGAAGTTGAATGGTTAAACTCGTCTTGGCTTTGAGAGCAAAATTCACCTGAAATAGATCGGCAGTTGCGGTCTGGAGTTCTGCATTAGTCTGCTTAGCTAAAGTAGCCATCTCCTGTCCTCTCTATACGACCTCATCAAGCTGTATTCGAGTTTCCTCCAAAAAATTGCCAATCACCACTCGAGCATCGTCTTTATCCTGTACCAACTGATTTAACTGCTTGATCTCTTCATCACGAGCAGTTAACAAAACATCCTTGGCTTTTAACTCTGCCAATGCTGCATCGCGTTGTGCAATCAATGTGTCTTGCTCTGCAATGCTACCTTGAAGTTGCTGAAGTTGCATCTGTAAAGCATGGTTCTCTGCCTTAACAGCATCTACTTCTTCCTCTAATGGGGCAATATCAGCTTCTAAAACATCAACTTTGTGCTGTAATTCATGTCGAATATGATCGGTTGCCTGCTTCATTTGCATAGGTAACTTCTGAGAGAATTGGATCAACAGTCGACCCATCGATTTTAATTCATTAAACATTAGAGCTGGAAGAGGAAGAGGATGAAGTGGCTGGGATGAAGAGGCTGATAATAGGTGAGGGGAAGGTGGTGGAGAGTAATTGGGAGAAGAAGATGAAGTAGCGGGTGCTTCAGGAACAATAGGTTGAATAGAGACAAGGGACTCAACCGACTGGGACAATGACAATAGGCTCAACAATGTTCATGGTGGAAGCAAGTGGGATAAGAATTTTAGGCACCAGCACTATTCCGGTGGTCTGCTGCTTTGTCGCTTTCGTTCGGTCAATCACAGCATTAACTAGAGCAATCACTTCATTGAGAGTCTCTACAATAATTGCTTGAACAGCATCTTGATCTGCTGATGAGAATCCTCTCGAGAAGAAACTTCTTCAGAGTCGACGGTGGACGCACCTTGTTCCTGCTACTGAATTGGAGAAGAATGGGCAGACGAATCAACATGAATGGAGGTAGCGGTGTCGTGGAAGACCTCTTCTTCGTATCCAGCATTGGATCCTTGCACTTGGCTCTCAGAGGGACTTATACGGCTGCGTTTCCGACGAAGAAGTTGGAAGAGATCTTCATCATCATCTTCTACGTCCTCGAGCACTTGAGCAGATTCTTCATGGAACAAGATTGGAGCATTTGGAGGCGGTTGCACGGCTTGGATGATTGGAAAAAGAAAAGTGAGGATATGGGGTAGACGCGAACGCGGAAGGTCACCCTTATTGACCTGTTTGATAACTGTAACACATTCACGGTGAATGCGTCGGAAATAAAAAGATGCAAAATTAACAGACTCGCGAGAAGCCATATCTATCATCAAGTAGAATGGGCGCGAGATACCGTAGGTGCGTTTTTTCAAGTTCAAAATCGTGAATAAAACCTGTAAAGCGGTATGCTCTGGGTCAGGTCGACACAAAATGGCGTACTCATTAGATGAGTGTCGTGGAAATAACGTGGTCATGGTGGCTACAGGGAGGAGTGGACCATTCTCCAATCCATCCCGAGGCAGTGAGAAAGCATCGGCAAACGAAGCCAAAGTGATCACGACTCGTGACGGTAAACAAAGGATAGGCCAACTTTGCTCCGTAGCAGGTGTGGCCCCGATAGCGGAAATAATCTGTGCATAAAATGGTTGACACTCCACTGAATGCCAAGGCAATTCAGCGAAGTTCAAAAGACCACGGATACGCAAATACTCACTCACTTAAGGGGTGAGTCCTTCACAAAAGGTAGCAACATTAGCTAGTGCATCCATGACTCACACGCGAAAGCACACAAACACAGAGAACACAGAAAACAAAGAACGCAGAAACACACAGACACAATAGCGATTATTAGTAAAAGGAACAAGATTAAGTAGACACACAGGCAACATAAGGTGATCGGAAACCCTAATCATCGCGCGGTATTGAAATGATAACCTTCATATTTACGGCATGCATGCATGAGCAGAAACAGTAACACACGGCGACCATTAATCATATTTAGATATCAAAACGAGGAGATTTACGATCTATATTCAGCCGAAATACAGAAATAAAAAGAAAATAAGTGACACGCGAAAAAATGAGAAAAACGTCAGTGGTGATCAGGCGAGTGGTGATATGGGCATAGCTTTGAACCATTAATCGCTTTTGGGAAGGGAAACTCTGGTCAAGGTAGTCAACCAAAAAGTAGCAGGTCCCACTTGCTCACTAATCTGGTAAGGACCGAACCACCGTAATTTAAATTTTCCAGCAGAGCAACTTGCTTTAGCATTGTAGAATAACACAAGTTGGCCCTCCGTAACCACAGGGGTCTTCAGAAAACGATCATGGGTACGAGCTTGACGAAGCTGAACTTCTTGAAGTACCAGAAAACTTTCCCATCGCTGTTCATCCAATGATCGGAGTGTATCCAACCGAAATGGCAAAGAGTCTTCTAGCAGCAATTTCTCAGCTAAGGCAACGCGTAAACTCGGCACTACTACTTCCATCCGTGCAATGGCTTCCAATCCATAAGCTAATTTGAACGGAGTCATAACAGTAGCGACCTTGTACGTAGTCCGGTAAGCCCATAGAACTGCATGTAGTAACTGGTCCCAACGTTCCGGAGATTCCAAAAACAATTTATGGAGCATAGTCAACAAAGTCTTATTGGTACTCTCTGCCAGACCATTATCACGGGGATAATAAGGCGAGCTAAATTTGTGGACAATCTGAAATGTTTCGGTCAATACTTGCATTAAGTGATTAGCAAAGTTAGTACCCTGGTCCGTAACGATTTCCAGAGGCAACCCATAACGAGGAAAAACATCCTTCATTAAGCATTTGGCCACCGAAACTGTTGTGGCCGACCGTAATGCCCAGGCCTCCGCCCACCTGGTGGCATAATCTGTACAAGTCAGTATGTAGCGATTGTTGCTAAGAGTCGTTGGTGGTGTTATTGGACCAATAAAATTAAGACCCCACTTCTGAAAGGGTTCCAGAGGTAAGACAGGTTGAAGGGGAAAGAAGTGCCGCTGTAATGGCTGTCCAGATCGTTGACAAGTATCACACTGTTGCAAAAACTGAGTCACATCTTTGTACATTGTAGGCCACCAAAGCCCACTTTGAAGAATTTTACGGTGAGTAAGATCAGCGGTGAAATGTCCACCCAAAGGTAATGAATGAGCCATAGCAATAACCAATTCTACTCCATGTGGTGGAATACATCGAAGTAAAACACCAGTATGATCCATGTAGTACACTTGGCCTACAATCAACCGAAATCTACGACTGTAAACGGCAAATTTCTGCCGCAGAGCAGGGGGAGTGTGAGGAGGAAGACACCCGTCAGTTAGAAAAGTGAGTAGCATATGGTAGTATGTAGGAGGAACAAGAGGTGTTGTAGATTCTTCAATAGTTGGCTCAATAGCATAAATTGCTGGTGTAGTGTCATCAACCCCCACCGGAGCTTCACCGGAATCCAATCGAGATAGAAAATCCGCCAATGCATGTGTTGTGTCGGGTCGATGAATAACGTCATAGTCGAATTCCTGTAATAATAAAACCCATCGAGCCAAGCAACCACCTAAATGTTGCTGTCGGACCAAATACACAAGTGCGACATGATCCACGTGGAAGGTGAATTTTTGGCCCAACAAATAATGTAGGAATTTCTTCACAGAGTACACCAACCCGAGACATTCTCGTTCGGTCACTGAATAGTTCCTTTCAGCAGGGGCTAATCGGTGACTTGCATAATATACAGGCCGAAACCATTTGTCAATTTGCTGCATTACAACGCTCCCAATAGCTATGTCCGATGCATCCACAAAGACATAGAAGGGACGGTCCCAATTAGGTGGTTGCAAAATGGGGGCCTGCATTAATAACACCTTTAAACGATCAAATGCATTTTGGCACTCTAAAGTCCATTCGTACTACCCTGGAGGACTAGTCATAAGCCGATTAAGTGGTGTTGCTAAATGAGCTAACCACCGTAAATGTCTGCCATGCCACCAGATCTGGCACAGGAAGCGCATAACTTCTTTCGGTGTTGTGGGGACTGGTGCCTCCAACACGGCTGCGACTTTATCCGGATCAACTTGTATTCCTTGTGCAAAGATAATATGTCCGAGTAGTTTGCCACATGAGACCGCAAAACAGACTTTGTCGGATTCAAGCATAATCGGTATTCGCGACATTTTTCAAAGCAGCACCGTAAATGATACAGGTGCGCCGTAATCTTCCCAAATAAGGAAAAGTCGTCCAGATATACTTGCATAAAAGTAGTCAGGTAGGATGAAAAGACTTCTTGCATACATTGTTGAAACGTACTTGGAGCATTCCTTAACCCAAACCACATTACCGTACAAGCATAAACACCCCAGTTTGTGATAAAGGCTGTTTTAGGTATGTCATGTTCTGCCATCCTCACCTGGTTATAACCATTGTAACCATCCAATCGTGCCCTGCCACCCGGTCGAGCATTGTGTCTAGAAAGGGGAGAGGAAATGGATCCGGTATAGTAGCAGCATTCAGTTTCCGGTAATCAACACAGATGCGTAGCTGTTTATTTTTCTTCGGGACGATCACGATTGGAGATATCCATTCAGCATGCTCGATTGGTACAATGAATCCCACCTTCAGTAACCGATCGAGTTCTGCTTTGACCTGTGCCGCATAATTGGGGTTCATTCGATAAGTAGACTGTTTGATTGGCCTTGCCTCCGGTTTGAGCACTACCCGATGTTGATAGATCCGTGGGTCCAGACCTTTCATATCTCAATAGTCCCATGCAAAAACATCGGAGAACTCATGCAGGAGTCGTATCAAATCATCTTGAAATGTCTCTGACAATCCTGCCTTAATCTTAACGGGTCACGGGTTATCCGCATCACCCAAATTATATGTTACTAACTGATCTTTTGGTACATAAAATTATCGAGGTTTTACCAGATCATCAGATGATTGCAAAAGTTGATGTAAGGTGGCTCCATCCATAGCAACACTATCATCTGCATCTGCATCTCCGGTCACTGGTACCATCGTGCAAGCGGCCGGACTCCACTTGTCTGTGACCGACTGGAGATGTACAGTACCTAATGAAATCAGATCCTTATTGGTCTTCAGAAATGCCTCTTCCTCATCATCAGATAAGCCATCCAACATGTGGACGGGCTCCGCTACATATGGTCTTGCATGAAGCTCACAGGGCTGCATGGCATCCAATTTAACTACATATTTATGGTGGTTATCTTTGAAAGTTAACTCCTGCGCGGACCAATCCTGTACAACTTTGGCTTTTTTCAACCATGGCCGTCCGAAAAGTAGGTTGTAGTTGAGGCTGGATTTTGGTAGTTCGAGAACTACAAAAGTCATTTTGAACATGGTACCCTGCAAAGTAATCGGAATATTCCGTACTAGTCCCACCGGATGGACTCGAGATTGGTCTGCCATGCATACAAAAAATTGTACGGGCTCAATTAGGGTCCAACCCAATTGCTTGCAGAGTGCTGCTGTTGCTATATTCACACTTGAACCGCCATCAATTAGCACTTGAGTAATCTTGTGATTTTTATGCCAGACAGTGATTAATGGGACTGAATGATCCACCGTAGAATCAACTTTTGGTTGTATTGTGGCAATCACCGGAGTACAGGAAGATCCCCGACTAACCTGTTGTTGGAATTGCTGCCTGACTCCTGGTACTAAGGCGAGCACTTATCCCAAAGGGAGTGTAATTGAAGCCTTGGCTAGAATATCCCATACCTAATCTGTTTGGCTCGTACTTCTCATCGATTCTGATTATGATTCTACTATTCCTGGGGCAGTACTTTGTTCATTCGCTCTTGCCTTAGGCAAGGGAACCTGTGTTACCGGACTTGGCTCAGGAAACACCATTGGCTCTTTGGTTGTCCATTGACTAGCCCTTGTATACATTCACTGTTGTTCACGGATACCAGGCTCGAACACCTCAGCGGCGGGTTGCAACTGCTTACCCGATCTGTTCTAAACCACTGCTGCTTGTGATTCCAATGGTGAAATATAGACCATGTTGGTCATTGGATTTTGTTGCTCCTTCTTTCTTTTGTCCTACTCTGCTGCATCCTTGCAAAATCTACGGATGTGGCCAATCTCGCCGCAAAAATGACATCGAGGTGGTGGAAGAGAAGTACCTTCCATTGATGTACCCACCTGCCATCGATTTGAATTGAAATTGGTATTTCGCTGACCCCTATAATTCCGATATCCTTGCGACTGATTGTTTCGCATTTGTGGTGGCACATAATGGGCTGCTGGCTGACCTGGTTCCTGTATGATGGCATTGACAGTTGCTTGCCCCTGCACCTTGGCATTATACGCACAATTTTCTGTTGAGTGTCCTGTTGTGTTGCAGATGGCACAATACATCTAAATAAGAGCACATGTAGTACTGGTGTGCCCTGGATTTTTGCACTTGGTGCAATACATCTGTTTAGCTGGATCATCTGTTACGTTCTTACTAGCTTTCAGCCACTCCAAGTCTTCACTGAATCCCCCAACTTTATGCTCTAGTTGTAGGGCCATCGCGATAACAGCATCTAGTGTCATAGCCCCCACACAGCGGATGATCATAATTTGTCTTAACTGTGGGGTCAAACCATTAATGAACCACTGGATTATAACATCATCCGGTAGATTAGCATGTGCCGGAGGCAGTTTTCTTAAGTGAGTTCTAAACAATGTTGCATATTCCTAAACAGTTTGGTGCGGCTTCTGCCGATTGTTCTGCAAATAGTCAAAGATTTCGGCAGGATTCTTCTTCAATCGGAACCTTTGTAAAAATGCATCTCTCACTGCATCATAGTTAACAAAATGATTAATATCATACTAAGTCAACCATCTAGCCGCTTCATTAACTAGGGTGGCCTGAAATACAATAGCCTTGTACACCGGATTGGGTGGATGGTTCAGCACTACATAGTTGATCTCAAAGGTGCACACATGTGCATCAGGGTCGTCACTCGAAAATCCACCGAACTTTGTGTAAGTCACCCCTGTTGGAACCGGGCAAGGTGGGATGATTGGATGTGGTTGTTGCTGTTGTTGTTGCTGTTGCTTTTGTTGTTGTTGTTGTTGTTGTTGCTGTTATTGTTGACCACTCATGCTGCTAATATTGGTACCACTACTGTTTCCTGAGTTCTGAGGGGGTGTGCCTTGTCCTTCGGAATCTGTATTATCAGAATGCTCACCTTCTGGCTCGAAAATAGCGTTGAATCTCTTACGTATCTCCAAATCAAATAGTCTATCCTCAGCTTTAGTATCAAGAGTAGGCAAGCTTGCCTGGAACAGTGGTGAACGTAACAAGGATCCACCAGGTAGTACTGCAGTATCATCGAAAAACTTCAGACTTCCACTAAGTGGCACCGAACTTCCACCGGAACTTGTCAAACTTTCACCACACCAAATTGTCTTTTCATCGGAAACAGTCTCACTTGGTACCACCACGTTATCACCGGACAGGTTTGAATTCTGACTAGATGGTGTCGAACCAACTGCGCACTACGTCTCTGTACACTCAGAAGTTACTCTACCCTCTTCAGAATGCACCGGAATCGCACCGGAATCTACCGGAAACTCCTCATGTGTCACCAAACTAGTACCGGAATCACTCCTAACTGGCTCCGATCCTTCGACAACTGGGCTTAAATGGCCTGCACTTCTACCGCTTAAGGGTGTCCCTAATAGATTTGGAACTGCCCAAGGGTGCTGGTCTCTTCTATACTTCGGATAAGACTTGCCGGACCGAGTAACCGGCATATATCACCTCTGCACCACTTGCCTTACGCACTGCTCTAACTTGATTGAGTATTCTCAATCTATTGCCATCTTCCCACAGACGGCGCCAGTGTTAAAAGGGAAAACTACCGTCAAGTCCGCCTTTTAATCTCTTTTCGGGTTCTTGGGGATGGTAGGGGTCTGACAATGCAGAGGCCCTATATCTAGTTTTCCCACTTAACTAACAAATTAAGCAGTATGCTATTAATCAGTATCAATTCTTCTACATAGTCTTACTACTCGCATTCCAGTTATTCTTTTACGCCGTAGGTAACACAGAAGTTAATGATCACCGTAGCGCAAATGGATCATCGTCATCGAACATTACTATGTTAACCAGAAATTAATGTAATTCAACAAAGTAAAGTAATAGTACTCAGAGTTATTGGATTCTGCACTCCGATGTCTCCGCAGGATCGCAAATCGCCCAGACAGACAGTTTGGCGATCCTGTCTCCTCTCTCTCTGGAGAACACCATAATGTGTCTTCATTAATAGAAAATGGGTTACATCTCTTGGCTACGACCTTTCGGTACGTGCGGTATAGGAAAATATAATATTTACATAATGCCAATCCGGTGGCCTAACACCCTCTATGAAGACTTTAGGAGTAAGAAAGGCACATGCAAATGATACAAGGAAAAGTGACGCAAGACCACAAAGATCTGTAAGGATGCGGAATTCAGTTCAATGACTGACATATGATAGTTACATGGCTTATCATTATACTAAGGTGATACAAGATAATGAACCTTCTTGTTTTGAAGATGCAATTGGAAATATGAATTGGGAGAAATTTATCGATGAGGAGATGGGTGCAGTTTATGGAAACAAAAGCAGGTTTATAAGCTAAAGCACAATGTTGATGGTATCATAAGGAGGTACAAAGCACAATTGGTAGAAAAAGGATATGTGCAAACATATGGAACTGATTATGAGAAAACATTCAACTCTGTAGCCAAAATGTCTATTGTTAGAACATTTTTTGCATTAGCTAGAACAAAAGAATGGACTTTGCATCATATGAATCTGAAGAATGGTTTCCTACATGTTTAGTTACAGAAACAAGTATACATGGACCAACCACAAGGATATTAAGATTCAAAACACCCCAAATATGTTTTTAGATTGCAAAAGGCTTTCTATGGGCTTAAACAAGCCCCTTGTGCTTGGCATGCAAGGATTGTTGACTACCTAACCACCATTGGATTTTCTATGTGTGCTGTCAATCATTCATTATAAGGAAGGGTAATGATGGCATCACCATGATTATGGTTGTTTATGTTGATGAATTGATTGTAGGTGGTGACAATGAAGCAAGCATTAAAGAGGTAAAGCAACTCCTTATGCAAGATTTTTACATGAAAGATCTTGGTGTGTTGCAATATTTTTTGGGCATTGAGTTTATACATATAGAAAGATGTATATGGATGTCGCAAAGGTGATATGCCTTGAATATGCTGCAAAAGTATAATATGGCTGATTGTAAGCCAATTCTATCTAACATGTATAGTGGTCGCATGGGCATATGTTGGATACTTCATTGATCTTTACCAGATTTATCTACCGAGTGACGGCACATTTGTTTCTTGCCAGCTCACTCAATCACATACATTCGGATTTTTCTTCTATATTGTTCTTTATATATTGCACTTGATATATTGTTGTTTTAGGTCATTCTTGTACATTCCTTTCATTTAGTAGAGGAAGTAGAAGAAGATCATTCTTCGTTGCCTCAATCTGTGTGTGTGCTCCACTTTGATTGTGATGTGTGTGTAAGCTCTCTTCCTTATCTCCTTCCTTGTGACATCATGAAACAATCATTGTGTTGGCCTTAGTTGATGTTTCTTTGAAAGAAATTTTCCAATGAAGGCCACCACTTTTGAGTCATAAGTTTCCAACAAACAAGGTTAAAAGTGCAAAGGATTTATGGAATATGTCCATTAAGTCTCTCAAAAGGAAACACTTTGCGAATTCAAAATCAAAGAAATTATGGTTCCAAAACTTAGAGTCCCATTTTTTTCTTTCAATAAGTAGCATTAATACTTTAGCATTCAAGGAATACGTTACAGATAAAAGATGAGAAAATCCAACATTAAGTTAAAACTAAAATCTTAATCACTAGACCTTTGAATAGGATAAAGATGAACAATCATGATTTTTCGTGATCCAAGTGCACCTTTAGAGAATAAGGAAGCAATAGATTTTAGCTTGCTTACGCAACAAACATCAAGAGGAACATTCTTTGAATGATCAAAAGAAAGAGTAAATCTAATCTTCTTGATAATAATACAAAGATTCATAAGTCTTAGAGACATAGATGGATAGGTATAAAATTTATCTTCTTAAAAATCAAAGTATGAAAATTTCATCTCTTGATTTCCATACCTAAATAAGAAGATTGGAACTTTGTATCTCGTGGACAAGATATTTGAAATAGTTTAATCCTTGAAATAGAAGATATTTGGAAAGTTTTAATTTCTCATAAATAATTTAGAAGATTCGTACATTATACAATAATGTATTTATGTTCTTAGATAGTTTTATATTTGTCAAGTCATGCTGAAGCACGATTCTTGTCTCTATAAATTGGTTGAGCAAGAACTAGTAGGTCTTGAATATGAGAAATTAAATAAACTTGGAACTATATTGTTTTTCTTTTGAGGATCTTAGAAAAGACGGATGGATGGTTACTTCCTTGCATTGGTTTTTGCTTTGAGAATAAAGTACATGTCAAGTAGAATAATCGCATGGTGGAAGCACTAGAAAAGATAAAACATAGAGCTAATGCCTTATCTTCAAATTCTTTTATAGGATTTGTGTAAGAAGCTATTGATCAAGGAAGATTTTTGACTTTAGGTTAAATATCACCCACACATCAATTGGAATGGAGACCTCTTGTAGTTAACTTTATTCATGGGACGGAATAAATCACTCTTTTACTCTATACCTATGGATAATATTGTGTATGTTAATCTTCTCCTCTTTGCTGATTTTCTCATATGCAAACCTCTCTCTCTCTCTCTCTCTCTCTATATATATATATATATATATATATATATATATATATATATATATATATATATATATATATATATATATATATATATATATATATATATATATATATTATATATATATATATTCTTCTTTAGAAAAGAATTTAGAAATAGCTTCGAAAAAGGATAGCTTGAGTGAAGAACCATATGCTAACCACACAAGTTCCATAGTTCTTGTGCTAGAATTATGTGAAATTTTCCCTATTGCACTTTATTTAGAGGAAACAGTTCGATCTATGAAGTGCAAAAATTATATACTCTAAAAACTATAGTTGCATATGATGTGATTTAACCCAATACATGATGCAATCAATGCATTGTAGATATCGATTCAGCCTTCTTAATCCCATTTGATCTAAGAAGGCACTACTATTTGAAACTACAGTGTCTTCTTCGCATGTAGTTGTAGTAAAAAGAAGGCTTCAAGAGACATAAGCACCACCACACTTTGAACCCACCAAGTACAACCATTTTTTGAACTTCTTCTTATAAGTAGATTGAAAGGAGATTAGATCTCCTCAGTGTGAAAAGGAGGTATGTTGCAACATCTGAACTTGAAACACAAGGTACAACTCCTTTCTCAACTTCTTCTTGTAAGTACATAAGAAGAAGATTAGATCTCCTAAGTGGCAAAGGGACGTATGTTGCAAGATTTGAACTTGCCCTCTCATGAGTGAGTAGTGTGGAGCTCGAGTGATAGACTTCTTTCCACATCAAGACTCTCTATTCTTTGTTGCCTCTCCTTGTTCAAATTATGCAAAGTTAGAAGACATTTGTTCGAGTGCATAAGTGAGATTCAAGCCCAAAACACTCCATATTCATGCATATCCCTTATCCACACTAGCAAGCTATGATGAGACTTTTTTCCCTTCTATTTTGTAAAGGTTCCTCACAAAAATTTGAACCCAAGGGCAAGGGTGAGTGTATGACCACAAATGAAGGCAGTTTTTTGGAATGTCAAATCCACCCTCACCTGAAAAGATTATTGCATGCTTCTCATTTTGAAAGAAAGATAAAAAAAATCCTCATGATTTTGTGCACTATCTTGATATTCCTCTAGTGATTCTAAGATCCAAGAATTCATCAATGCCCTCCCAATAGCTAAATTTGGGGTCCAAAAAACCTTACAGTAGACATTCAAACATTTTATAAGAGTTTTTTTCCTAGTCTCACAAGAGGCTCTTGGCTTTGACGTCCTTTTGAGATGCTCCAATTAAGGTGTGATAAAACGCATCCACAAGAAATAACAATCTAGCTTCCTAGCCCTTGAATGGAATTACAAATGATGAAAGGTGGAATTCCTTCATCACATGAGTGTATGCAAGGGATAATATGCTTGAATACAATCTTTGTGGAAGGACAACCAAGAATGGGGAAATTGAACTTCACTATGTAGATAAAGGCAAAGTTAGATTTGAAAGAGGTTCAAATAGAGGAAGAGGAATGAGGAATCATCACCAAAGAAATCAAGGTGAAAAATACAAAGGATCCAATGAAGAAGGAAATGGTAGAGGAAGAGGAAGATTGAAAGGTTCAAGAGGAAAGTACAATAATACTACAATACAAATCAACAAATGGATGCTATGTTGGTATAGAGCAAACCTCTAAAGTGGTTATGGGATCTATGCTGATTCACAAAATACTAAGAGGAATGCTGCATGATACGCCATGAGGCATGATTATGAAAAGAGCTTAGAGATGAAAATGTTATATAGAAAATGGCTACAAGAACCATGTCATGTAAAAAAAAAAGTTCTTTGTAATTTTTTGATGTGAAAGTACAACGAATTCACTTAAATCAATGCTAAATTAGAGCATGTAATGAAACATGTTGGGAACATCAAGATTCAAGGAAAACGCAAAGAAAATTTCTAATCAGAGATACTTCATGTACCTAGTACCAGTAAAAAGCCTTATTGCTATAGTAAAATGCTGGAAAAGGGCTACCAGCTGAAGCTTCAACCACAAAGAGTGTCCCATTGAGGATGCAAGAGAGTTTAGAAACTAATAAAAGAGGAAAAGTAAAGGAAGAAAATGTTTTCAATGGACATCGCACAACTAACTAGGTCAAAAATCTATGTTCATATCATGTGGTGATAAGAGAATTGCATATGTAGATGTATGGCATAAAAGGATACAGAATACTACTATAAAAACATTTAAGGATATAGTTACAAAGCAAGTGTTAAGAAATCTCCCTGAATATTGATCAAGCTCATTAGATGAAGTATTTGCATCTTTTCATATGGCAAAACAAGCAAGTGATCCATTCAAAAGGACCAACTACATAGCATTGAATCTACTTCAGTTTCATGCATGGAAATTATTTGGACCTATCAAAGAAAAAAGCCTTGGATAGAACAAGCATTATGTGACCTTTATTGGTGATCACACAAAGAAATTAAGTCTTTATTGTATTAAACATAAATCAGATGTGTTTCTATGTTTGAGCTTTCCTTTGTCTGATGTTGTCACTCTAGCACAATGGCAAGTACCAACGTAAGGGGATCCACCTCATAATTGTCAATCCGTGGAGACGTGAGGACTAGTATGTGTTGGAACATCAAGCTTACACTATGCTTGAGTTTGATTTCATCTACATCAAAGGCTATCACATCGAAAGAATATCCGTTGGAGAGTTCTTTTTCATATGCTCATTTATTGTATTTTTTTGAGGAATTTTTGATGGTTCATCTACCGTTGTAAAAGCCTTGAGATTTACACATGTAAAGGTAGAAAGATAGAGCCCAAATCCCACGAATTTGTGGTGGTTGAAGTTGCATTCAATCAAGCAATCAATGACCTAAAAGTAGATCAAAATAGATCTTCACTTTTCCTAGATTGTAGGAAAGTGAATTGATTCCCTCCAACAAACATTCCCACCTTCATTTGAATTCAAATTCCACTTGTAAAAGTCGTGGAACACTCCTAGAGGCTATCTAAATACTTGAAATCACTTGTACAATACATGGAAGCAATATACATGCACTTGTGACCATCATTGTCTTGCTCCTTCAATTCTCTACATCATCTTCTTCGCCAATAGTAATCTTGCAGAGGCTGTTGTTCTCTCTTCAAAGCTCCAAATTGAGTGCAAGATAACTCATTGGTAAGAAATTAGTGTGTAGTTTATGCCTATAAATTTTCATAGAACTTGGTTTAGTTGATTGGGAGAAATCTGGGTTTTTCTGTCTCGGGGTCAATCTCTACTTATTCTTGAAAAATAGGAAGTACCACCGGTGAATGTCGCATTCATTCCCATAGCATATTTTACTTATTCCTTATAAGTTTGTGCATTATATACACTCAACCCTATGTTTATCACTCCTATAGAAATATTTTTCTAATTTTAATCACGCTGGTCGCTATGGGCATTTGAAGTTCATTGTCTCTTCCATAGATAGTAAGTTTTTTGAGCTAGTTGACTTGTGAACCTATCTGTTTTGTATCGACTCATTCTCCTTGATGCTTCAAAGTACATAGTGCATTTCTTTGAACTTATCACATGCCTATAAGGTCTATTTGAGTTTCCATAAGCTCAAGGGCTGGTCTTGTGCTAGTTGGCTTGACCAAACTTCGTCGCTTCAAAACGCACTTTTCTACCTTCTACAAGCTTCTCCAAGTCCTTTCAGTGGTATTAGAGCTAGATCAAGATGGGTGACGACTTTCCCTCAATGATCCAGAAGCTTGATGGACACAACTACATGGCTTGACAAATCAGAATGGAGGCCTATTTGCAAGGTAGAAAGTTTTATGGAATTGTAGCAGGTGATAAAGTTATGCCTATTCCAAGATCCAAAGGAGGACCTACACAAGAGGAGACAGATAAGCTCACACTTTGGTGTGCAAGGGATCCTCAAGCAAGGTCATACATACTAAACTCTATCTCTGACTTTCTATTACCACATATTAGAGGATGCAAGACATCTCAAGAGACTTGGGATGCCCTCGAGACTTTCTTTTCTGCTAGTACCAAAGCAAGAAAGAATCATCTTTGGAACGAGTTCAACCAAATAAAGAAGACACCTAAACAAACCATCACATAGTTTTTTGCCAAGGTCAAGGAGGTTTCGGATGAGTTAGCATCCATTGGAGAGCTGATTGAAGAAGAGGTCATCATGAGGCGAATTCTCAACGGCATTCGAAGTGATAAGCAATCACAATCCTTCACGACAGCTTATGATCTCATCATGGATGTGCAAACTCCAGACTTCAACATCTTTCTTGGACAACTCTTCAATCAAGAAGCCAACAATAGCATAAAGGAAGGTAACTCTTATCACGATGATTCAACTAGTGCTCGATATGCAGATAAGAAGGATAAGAAGCAGAAAGGCAAGAAGAAGGAAGAAGATGAAGAAGAGACTTCTCAAGCCAACTTCCCAAGCAAGAGCAAGTGGAAAGGGAAGAAGAAAGGACCAAAGCAAGAGAAAGCCAAAGGTCAAAATGTTCAACCTTGTGCCATATGTGAGAAGACCAACCACACCACTCAGAATTTCTGGTTCAATGGGAAGACCCAGAAAGGAAGTGGAAGAGGTGGATATGGCAGAAATAGAGGTAGAGGTGGACACAACTTCAACAATAACAATATAAGCTATAATAGAAGGGACTACAACAATTATTCAAAAGATCAACCACATGAAGACTCACTGCTTCTTATGAATCTAAGCCACAAAGAAGGTAAAGAAGATGATCATTTGTTCTACATAGATTCAGGATGCTCGAATCATGTTGCAGGCAACATTGCTCTTCTATCTGATTTGGAAAGTCCAAAGCATAGACATGAAGTGCAAACAGGAGATGGCACGAACCACAATGTGGAGAAGAAATGTCAAAGCTTCCAATGGGAGGACAAACATTTTGAGGAAAGTTCTCTATGTACCCACTATCACTAAAAACCTAATAAGTGTAGGCCAAATAGTTGAAAAAGGCTTGCAAGTTAGGTTCACCCAACATGGAGCTTTTGTGGAAGATCCATGTCAAGGCTTCAAGAAGATAGCCCGAGGTGAGACGCATGGTAGGATCTTTACTTTTGAAGTAGGAGAAACCAAGAACATAGCTCTATTCAACTTTGGGTCTCAAACCCTAAGTGAGCTTGAAGTGTGGCATAAGAGACTTGCCCATGTAAATGAAAGAACCTTGAAGGATATATGCAGAGATCAAAGTGTTCTAGGACTTTCGAACATATCAAAGCAACACCCGGCCGATAGGTGTGATGCATGTTAGATTGGGAAGACACAAAGACAATCATTCAACCACAAAGGCTACATCCACAACAACTTATTGGACTTAGTACATACAGATG
Source organism: Ceratopteris richardii (assembly GCA_020310875.1). Lineage (NCBI taxonomy): Eukaryota > Viridiplantae > Streptophyta > Polypodiopsida > Polypodiales > Pteridaceae > Ceratopteris > Ceratopteris richardii. Next base: position 111,863,640 of record CM035413.1, read on the forward strand.
TATGGGGACCAAGTCAAGAACCTTCATTGGCAAGATCAAGGTATTATGTCTCATTTATTGACGACCATAGTAGATGGACTGTTCTATACTTTATCAAGAGTAAGAATGAAGTGTTTGATTGCTTCAAGAAGTATCTTGCACATGTGGAGAATCATACAGGTAGATCACTAAAGAAGCTCAGATCTGATGGAGGGGGAGAATACTTCTCCAGAGAGTTTGATGAGTTCTTTCAAGAAAAAGCTATTAAAAGGGAAGTGACAACTAGGTACTCTCCTCAAGTAAATGGAATTGCAGAGAGGAGAAACAAGACATTGGTTGGATCAAGCCAAAAAATGCTTGAAGAGAAGAAGTTGCCACATTATCTATGGGCACAAGCTATTTTAAATGTTGTGTACCTTGTCAATAGACTACCATCCAAATCACTTCAAGGTATGACTCCTTATGAAGCATGGCATGGAAGAAAACCTAATCTTGGACATTGCAAGGTTTTTGGTTGTTTAGCTTATGTTCATGTACCATCACAAATAAGAGGTAAGCAAGATGAAAGGACAAAAAGGGCAGTGCTTATTGGATATGATTCAACTCAAATGGGTTACAGGTTCTTCAATTCTTCAACCAAGCAATTCACTACAAGTAGAGATGTTGTGTTTGAAGAACATAGGTCTTGGTATGATGAAGACAAACAAAAGGTAAGACTACCATATGATATTGATTCTGACTCTCATGAATTAGGAAGCAAGCATGATACATAGGTCCAAGATCCAAGAAGTCATATAGACGATGACCAAGATGAAAGAGAAAAGGATTACAAGCTATGGAAGTCAAGAGGCAAAGCAAAGATGCAAGAGGTTGGAGAATGCTCAAAACAAGCACCTAGAAGATCAGCAAGAGAGAAGAAACAACCAGAAAGGTATGGATATGATTCCACATTTGTTACGAAGCATTCAATATACTTGGCAAAAGCCTCTATTTCAGAGGAACCCTCAACCTATGAAGAGGCAAAGGGAAACCCTAATTGGGAAAAGGCCATGAACGACGAGATAGATGCATTGAAGGAGATGGACACTTGGGATTTGGTTCCAATGTCGCCAAATCAAAAGTTAATTAGTTGCAGATGGGTATATAAAGTTAAAAGAAATTTAGATGGATCAGTTTGCAGGTACAAGGCAAGATTAGTTGCCAAAGGATGCTCACAAACTCATGGCATAGACTATGAGGAAACATTCTCGCTAGTTGCAAAGATGACTACAATCAGGACATTGATAAGTGTAGCTACTGCAAGGAATTGGAGAATCCTCCAACTTGATGTGAAAAATGCATTCTTAAATGGTTGGATAAGTGAAGAGGTATACATGTCACAACCACCAGGTTTTGAAAACCCTAATCATCCATCTTATGTTTGCAGACTTAAGAAAGCATTGTATGGATTGAAACAAGCTCCTAGAGCTTGGAATAATAGGTTGGTTACATATCTTCAAGATCAAGGGTTCAAAGCTAGCAGCTCAGATCCTTCTCTATTCATCAAAAGGATCACAATGAGGTTATCTATCTATATGTATATGTAGATGATATTATTGTGACAGGTGATGATCTAAATGGCCTTCAAAGGATCAAGAGACACATGCAAGAGGAGTTCAAAATCAATGACCTAGGTGAGCTCACATATTTCCTAGGTATGCAGGTGATATATACAGATGAAGGAATGTATTTGACTCAAAGAAGATACATTCAGGATGTTCTTCTCAAGTTCAAAATGGAGAACACTAAACCTGCAGGTACACCTTTGGAGATGAATCATAAACTTAGTGTTTATGAAGGTGAGAAAATTGAAGAGATTAAAGAGTATCAAAGCTTGGTAGGTAGCTTGATATACACTACTCATACAAGGGCAGACATCTCATATAGTGTGGGAGTGCTTAGTCAGTTCATGCACTCACCGAGAAGACCACACATGGATGCGGCTAAGAGAGTACTTAAGTATCTCAAAGGTACAATCAACGAAGGTATATTCTATCCTTACTCTTAAGATTTGGATATCAAAATCTTCTCAGATGCAGATTAGGCAGGAGCTAAGGATGATAGAAAAAGTACATCTGGTTACTTAGCATTTGCAGGTTCGAAGCTAGTGTCATGCAGTTCCAAGAAGCAACCAACAATCGCTCTATCTTCAACTAAAGCAGAGTACAGAGGCTTGACCATAGCAACTCAAGAGGCAATATGGTTAAAATCATTGTATACAGATTTGGGACTTGTGAGTTCCAAACCTCACATATTTGGAGATAATGTAAGTTCCATGCATCTAGCGGAAAATCCTATTTTCCATGCGAGAACCAAGCACATAGAAGTCCATTACCACTTCATCAGGGAGAAAGCTCATGGCAAAGGAGATTGACATTCTTTTTGTTCCTACTGAAAAACAAGTAGCAGATATGATGACGAAGGCACTTGATGGAATAAAGCTTTGTAGATTCAAAGCTATGGCAAGTATTCAACCTATCAGAGAATGAAGACTCAAGCATACTTTAGCTTGAGGGGGAGCTATTGGAACATCAAGCTTACACTATGCTTGAGGTGGATTTGATCTACATCAAAGGTTATCGCGTCGAAAGAATATCCGTTGGAGAGTTCTTTTTCATATGCTCATTTATTGTATTTTTTTGAGGAATTTTTGATGGTTCATTTACCATTGTAAAAGCCTTAAGCTTTACACATGTAAAGCTAGAAAGATAGAGCTCAAATCCCACGAATTTGTGGTGGTTGAAGTTGCATTCAATCAAGCAATCAATGACCTGAAAGTAGATCAAACTAGATCTTCACTTTAACTAGATTGTAGGAAAGTGAATTGATTCCCTCCAACAACCATTCCCACCTTCATTTGAATTCAAATTCCACTTGTAAAATTCGTGGAACACTCCTAGAGGCTATATAAAGACTTGAAATCACTTGCACAATACATGGAAGCAATATACATACACTTGTGACCATCATTGTCTTGCTCCTTCAATTCTCTGCATCATCTTCTTCGCCAACAGTAATCTTGCAGAGGCTGCAGTTCTCTCTTCAGATCTTTAAATTGAGTGCAACATGGCTCATTGGAAAGGTATTAGTGTATAGTTTATGCTTATAAAGTTTCATAGCATTTGGTTTAGTAGATTGGGAGAAATCTGGGATTTTTTGTCTTGGGGTCAATCTCTACGTATTCCTGAAAAATAGGAAGTACCACCGGTGAATGTCGCATTCATTCCCATAGCATATTTTGCTTATTCCTTATACTTTTTTGTATTATATACACTCAACCCTATGTTTATCACTCCCAAAAAAGGATTTTTTCTAATTGTAATCACGCTGGTCGCTATGGGCATTTGAAGTTCATTGTCTCTTCCATAGATAGTAAGTTTTTTGAGCTAGTCGACCCGCGAACCTATCTGTTTTGTATCGACTCATTCTCCTTGATGATCCAAAGTACATAGTGCATTTCTTTGAACTTAACGCATGCCTATAAGGTCTATTTGAGTCTCCATAAGCTCAAGGGCTGGTCTTGTGCCGGTTGGCTTGACCAAACTTCGTCGCTTCGAAACGCACTTTTCTACCTTCTACAAGCTTCTCCAAGTTCTTTTAGTATGAACACTATGAGCGAATCATGGCACAAGTGTGTGAGTGAGAAGCACACAAACATGCACACACATACACACACACAGGCACACACAAGGCAAGAACAAGGAGAGGAACAATGGAAATCTTTGCATTAGTCAAAAAGTCTCTTACATAAGCTCAATTCACAAACAATCCACCTCAAAAATGAGCTCTCTAGCTCTTTTTATAGTTCTGTGACTAGCTTTGGCCTTATCCAGACCTAGTGTCTGGCCTATTTAAAAATTAGGTTCTAGAGCCTATTTGAGGGCTCAAACGGATTCTACAAATTATGAAAATTGGTATGTAGCTAATTCTAATACTCCTCAAGTTAGAGGAATCCTCAGCTTGAACAAAATGGAGTCTATTCTATCAAGAACAGGATTTACAATGTGTGTGTAGTGATGAAAATCACTTGAAATGGAAATGTTTTATGAAAAAAATGATTGGGCCTTATTGCCATATTGTGCATGATTGTTCCTGTGTGCCTGTACGCTCTTCTTATGACTTGTATGCCAACACTCCCCCCTTCCTAGCGTATGTTGCCCCTGAGAGACCTTTGTTCTATAGGGTGGTCAATGTAGTATTGGATAATGTTGGTGGCTAGCTCGTGTTCCCCTATCCGTAATCCTCGTGCTAGATTAGCTTGCACTGCATCCCAATTTATTGCACGTGAGACATCGGGTTGGGGGGTCGTGTAGTACTTGGAGTACATAACTTGTTCACATGCGAAGAGATGAAGCAGGTGTGTAGGCTTCGATGCGAAGACCTCCGAGTGATACTCCCAGAAACCGGATCTGAGCATGTCTTGTAATGTTTTTTTATAGCATGCGGGGAGGTATTTGATGCGTGCATGCCAAGCGTAAGCCACATGAATGCTGGGGGTGGTGCTCATGCCATACACCAAATCGTAATTTCCATTAGTAAACCTTGGTAGACGTACTTGTGGTGCTTCTGCATTCCTAAACGTTTTGAGCATAACTTACATCATCTCCAAAATTTTGAACATCATTTGGGCTGCCACATCTGGCATGGGCTTCAATCGAGGCATCCAATGTCGAACTGTTGCCATCATGTACGCTATTGATGGTGGCCCCTGCGGTGGCACTATGTACGGATAATTGAGCCATTCCTTACATTGAGCATTATTTTGTACCTTTATGTTGAATGCCTTCCATGATCTGCATCTTGGAACCGGGCCGTAGCATGGATTGTAAAGTAGATGTAAAGGAGCGTGTTTCCATGTGCGGAGCATTTCAAGATATGTCTCTAGAAGCTTTTGCCGCCATGTCGGTTAATAGATTTTACCTTTCTGTGCTTCTGGAGGAAGGTCTTCTGGTTGAAACTCTGTTGCGAAGGAAGAAATCTTTCCTGTGACTCTCTGTATTTCTAAATTGTACATTAGGAAAAAGGGTGAACCCTGCATGGGCCTTGTAAGGATCCCTAATTTTCAGGGATTAAGCATCATTCTGCTGTTGTCTAAGGGGACAAAGTGCATTTAATAGGGCACTTTTTAGTAGGCTGGAGTAGGCTTTTTTTAAGGCTTACTAGGCTCCTCTCTCTCTTCTTTTAGAGAGAGAGAAAGGGAATCTACTTTCCACATCATCAAACTCGAGCATGTATGGGAATAAAAAAATGATTTTTTTTTTTAAGTCTCAATTTCAGTGTTTATTTACTTGAAAGGGCTCATTTTTTAATATATATGTCAGAAGTGACCTTTTTTGAGTTTAGTTTTTAATTTTCCTTTTGAAAAAGCAATATTTTTAAAATCCCTCCAAAAGTAGAGTGCCACATCATCAAATCCGTAACTACTCTTCACCCAAAAAATGACTTTTTCAAAATTTCAACATTTTTGGCTATTCTCAGTGGAAAAACACACTGTGACCCATCCTCATCCAAGAAAACAAACTTTTCTTGAGAAAATCATGCTCTAGCATCTCTTCCAAACAAATTTTTGGTCTCTTTCTCAGTATTGTTTAATTGTTGGAAAAGATGGTGTTGACACCTATTACAAACCTCACATTAGGACGTCCTCATGCCCCAGCATCAACAAGTATCCATGTTCGTGTGCCCAGAGAGTTTGCTCCAAATACACAATGCAACAATGATGTGAACTCTCAAAATGAGCGTCGTGAAGCTGGAGAAAAGAATATTGATCTTTGGACTCATGGTTCATTATACCCTCCTGATCCAATGTCTTCTTACCATCCAACATTCCATAACCTCTCAACTTTACTTCAGTTCATCGGTGCCGGTAAAGCTGGGCTCTTAGGTTATTGTCAACGATTATCTACACATTCAACTGCCATTACTAAGTATTGGATTCAACAATATCAACTAAATCATACAAGGTTCGTCACTTTTGAAAGCACAATCATATCTTTACAAGAAAAGCTTGCAGAGCTTGAAAAGCATATGGAAGAAAAGGAGAGAACAATTGAGACATTTAAAAACATTGTCCAACACTTGAGAGAGACTCCACTTGGGATGCGACGTAGGAGACGATCATTAACATCCTTTGACTCTCTTTCAATTGGTGGTGGAGCACGCAAACGACGAGTTTTTGCAATAAGGTTTGGCTTGTATTTGTTTCTCTTTTTGGAAGACTTTTATATGTATATATATATATATATTTTTCTTGTTATGTAGGTCATTCGTTGAAGATGTTAATGCATCATCAACAACAGAGGATCAATTCAAGTTATTAAATTCTTGTTTGACCAACAAGCAGGTGGTTAGTATTTTGGAGTCACGGATAGGAAACCTAATCAAGAAGAAAGTGATTAAAGATTTCACAAAAAAGTTACAAGATATTATCAATCCTAGAGACGTGCAGATGGTATGTGATGAAGCAGGAATTAGTACTAAAGGATACAGTGCATTGTACAACCTTTTGAAGCATTCATTAGAAAGAGAAGGTATTTTACAGAATATGTTTCCATCTCCTTACAAGGTATCGCTAAAGAAGTCAATGTCCAATGAAGATATAACTAGTATTCTTGGAAACTACTTATATATAGAGGATATTATGCCTATGTCTATTTATCATTTATGTACATCCAAAAAAGAGTTGAAAAGCGCAGTTGGAAATGGATTTCCTTACACAAAGTACAACAACATATTCGTGGATTTGGAGAGGCTTCAACAGGCAATGGTTCAATTTTACAAATCTACTATACCAGGTATGTGCACTATTGTTACCTTGATATACATTGTATTTTGATGTTATAAAGATTTTGCTAATTTATGCAGATTGTAATACCAAATTACAGTTTATATTGAAGTTAGATGAATGCCAGATTATAAAGGGACGACGAATGGAGAGATTGAGTTTGACACTCATGAATGAAGCTATGAGAAATGCCATATCTGATGAAAGTTGTAACTCTAGCTCTAAGTCTACATATAGTGTTCAATCCGAGAAAGAAATATGGTGGTTAGGTGCTATTGAAGGATCACTAAAGTAATACTTTCTCAAATTCATGGTGCAAAGCTCCACATAGAAAACTTTGGTGATTTTGAGATAGATTGGCACTTGGGTGGGGATTTAAAAACTATCAAATGCATGTTAGGTTGCAAGCAAGGTGCATCTGCTCGTTATCCATGTCCATTTTGTACTCGAGGCTACAAAGTAACAAAGGGACAACAAAAAGTACTATCTAGCTTAGATGAATACATAGATGCACCTACTTCCACGGAATGGGATAGACCTTTGTTAAGGTGTCCAATGTTAGAAATACCTAACCGTGACACATTAGATAAAGATTGGAATCCCATTATTCCATTTCCATTAGTTAATGTTCACTTTTGCACATTGCATGCTTTCATGAGAATATTTGATAGATTATTGAAGCTCCACATAGAATATGCATTTTCCATGAAGCCAATTGATAAATCTGTACAAGCAATCAAAAAATTGGAAGAGTTGCTTAATTCGATTGGTTGTCATGGTGGTAATGTAACTCTAGTTGTCAAAAAACCTGGTGAATCGCAAAATAGTTTGCAACAAGTGTCAATGACAGGGAAGAAGGCAAGAAAATTTTTCAGAACAGGTGTAAGCCCTAAGGAAAATGAATGCAGGGAGCTATGGAAAGACTTGTGCATGATCACCATTGATAATGATTCTCAAATTGACCTTAGTAATAGGCGAAAGAAGGTTTGGTCATGCTTAGATAAGTTGGTAGGTTTAATGAGTCTTAATAGCTCCAACAAAAATGACCGTCAGTTGTTTCAAGATACATTAATGGAGTTTGCAAAGTGTTTCATCCTATCTTGGGGAGAGAGCAATATTACACATTACATTGTAAGTTTTCTTATTTTTTCAATTTTCTTGTTGATAAGATTGTGTTATATGTACTTATATCATTTCATCATATTTTATTTGCACATGGAGCATTTTTTATGCATCGATATGGTTCATTGGAGATTTTTAGTACACAAGGAATGGAGAAGTCACATTACAAGGCTAGAGGTGTTTACTTCAAGAACACACGACATGGTGGTGGTGCAATGCAATCAAACTATATGGAAGAGATGTTTAATTGGTTTTATCGTACTGCATTTTCAAGGACATATGCAATGGAACGAGCCAAGGAGTCGAAAGTTGCAAAACTTGCAAGATTTCATCAACACAACTTAGCTAGTGAAAAATGGAAGTCATCATTGGGACCTTTACGTCATGCTCAATGGCGGGCTACAAGAACACGAGAGGGTTCATCATGGAAGTGAAGTCATTTAATACATTCATGGCATTTTTTGAATAATTCATAAGGTTTGCTACACACTAATCTCTTGTTTGCAATTTTTTCAGGTAATTTTTAATTTTTAAACTATTTTTTGTCCATTCAGGTGTGAACAGAACCTTTTTAAGTGAAACATTATAAAAGGAGACTCATTGTCTCATTTCAACATTCTAGCACTATAGAGGATGGCACGAACAAAGCAAACTGCAAGGAAGGATCCCATTAACTTTCCTACCTATGTGCAAGGCACTCAGAAGCCACCATGGATGAATCACCACAAAAGGCGACGTAGTGTCTCGCACTCTGCATCCCATCGCGAAACAGGTGGTGGCCATACCTCTAGGAGTGAACAGTTGCATGAACAAGTGGAACATGGGCAATCCAGGGAAAAGGCCGTAAATCAACCCCAATCACCACCATCATCATATGATGAGCCTCCATCACCAAAGAGACCAACAAAGACAAGGGTGAAGGAGCGTGCTCATAGACAGGTAGTTTCTGATGATGATTTTGATGAATCGCATGAGGATGTGTCTCAACAAGGTTCACAATCAAGTGATGAGAGTCAAAGATTGCCACCATGGGGTAACGAAGAAATACCTACAAATCATAGGGTTACTGTAGCGGGAAAGACACTACCATCAAATCAGGGGGCCATACCCAATGATCAAGAGAGAGAGCAAAGCCAGCAACAACATCCTGAACAAGGAGAAAGCTCAAGACGCGTGCAACGAAAGAAGAAATTCTTTCAACCTCGTCGTAGACCACCCCAACCAAGACCACAAGAAAATGTCCAACGAAGACCACCACCACCACAAGCTAGAGCACCACAACGAAGAAGAAGATATACGAAGGCATTTGCACAGATAAGGCACTATCAAAAGACAGCTGAGCTTCTCATACCTAGAAGACCCTTTGCAAGGGTGGTCAAAGAAGAGTTACAAAGGTATTGTGCAGGGTTAAGGATCCAAGCTCTAGCTTTAGAAGCTTTACAAGAGGCAGCTGAAGCATTTTTGATATCAATGCTAGAGGATTCCAACCTGTGCGCCATCCATGCTAAGCGAGTCACTATACAACCGAAGGACATACAGTTAGCTAGGAGAATTAGGGGTGATCGTAGCTAAGTTTTGTAACTGATCTCTATGGACAAGAGATTTTTTGTAAATATTGCCATTTTCAATGAAACATTAGCACTTTTCCTCTATTCCATTTATAATCTCATTATTTAGAATGAAACATGAGTAGTCATTTTACATTTCCATGTGTTTTCTTGTGATAATCTCTCATATATGAATGATTGTTTTATTATCTTGTCATTTTGATCTAGTGATAATATCCCTGTACTGAATTTTTTTTTTTATTTAAGGTCATGTAGGTCTTGTAGGGCATTAGGAGGCCAAATAAGGCCCTGCCACAGAAACGCGGGAGAAGGCCCTGCAAAATGTTTGCAGGGCCTTCTCCCGCGTTTCTGTGGCAGGGCCTTATTTGGCCTCCTAATGCCCTACAAAACCTTTGAAATATGAAAGAGGGATCATGACTAGTAAAGCTAGTTCAGGGGTAGTTAATATGAACAAATTTTGACCTCCCTATACCTTTGAAACATATGAGCAGAGCATTTTGAAACTTAGAACATTTGCATTCTTGAAAATATCCATCTAGTGAAGGTTGAGTCTCATGTAAGGTAACCTTGGGCATGTCAGGACCTTTAGTTTCATTCTTTTGGACTCTTGATCATTGGGTAAGCCTCCATTAAGGTCTTCTAGGGCATTGGGAGGCCAAATAAGGCACTGCCACAGAAACGCGGGAGAAGGCCCTGCAAACTAAAGGTCCTCCCAATGCCCTACATGACATCAATACATCACATGCAGGTCCAAAAGAATTTTAGATAATATACTGAAAAAAAAATACTTGAGACAATTGTAAATAAAGCAAAGTGAAAATTTGATATTAATTCAATTGTTTACATCAATTGGCTTTGAGTTTCTCAATGACTCTCTTTCGACGCTCCAAAGCCATGGGTAGGGTGTAAGTCAAAATTGAGTTTGCTATTTGATCAACATTTCTAACACCTAGACCTAGAGATATACCTATTTGGCCTAAGACCTTTCCACGGAAGTTGGAACCTAAGGTTGTAGTTACAAGGGATTTCTTAACTAAAAAGATACAATTACTCCCCTGTGTAATGGTTGATAAACAAAGCAATTTACTTAAGGCCTTTAGACACCATGTCATGAAGTGGCCCTGAGGACTGAACTCTTTATGGATAATTACAAAATGGTCTTTGGGAAGTTTCCCAATGTAGTTTGCAAGGGATGAGCCACCTCCACGAGCCACTCGATCACCTCCGCTCCTTGCTGCAAACTTGTCGACTTCAATCACCTCCTGCACAAAGTTTTATGATTAGTAGCTGCATGTGTTTGTAAGAATGAATGACATGAATTGAAGATACTTACATCCTGAACTCTATCTTCTTCTTCTCCTCTCTCTTGAAGTTGTAAATTAATGCTGGAGTGGGACATCCCACTCTGCTCGATTACTGGTGAGGAGGGAATTTTTTATTCCAATATCCTTTCTTGTGCATTATTAAATTGTTCTTCTGTGATATGTTCATGTTCACTTGTGAGTATGTCATTGCAAACCAATTTTATTGTGTCGGCCACTGAGTCACCAAATGGCAAACACTTTTTCTCCAACAACTCAGAGGTACTATCCAAAGGACACTCTGACAAATTACAAAACAAACTTAGGCATTCATCAAGCCGTAGCCCAAATGCCTTCTCTACATCATGTAAAAACAAATATTCTTGTCCCTCGACAAGAACCACTGAAAAAGTTTCAATCTCCACCTCTAGAATAGTTTCTTCTGGCTCCGAAGAGGTGGATGGCTTAGGCACTTCTTTCAACTTATCATCCACACCAAGAGGATAAGTTTTCTCAATAGCTTCTCTCTCTAATAGGAGATTCAAGGGTTCTTGAGGTGGTTCCTTTTTATCCTCGACAAAACCACCTGTAAGAAGATGAGGGATCTCATGAGGAATTGGTTCTGGTTCCTCATTCACAAAGAAAATTGTGGCAGCAATGAATGAAAGATATTTTGGACCCATCTTGCGTTTCCTATTCAATTTCCTTATAAGTGGCACAGTTTCATCAAGAAGGTGCCCTGCTTCCTCTGCAATTGCTTGGAACCGTTTCAATCGTTTTGCAAAAGCCTCATCACCTTTGTGAATGTAGGTGAGAAGGTCACATGGAACCCAAGTTCCATCATATGGTGGTATTTCAATGGAGAAACGCAATATATGAACTTGCATATATTGAAGTAGCTCCTCCAAAGCATCGGCATTCATTTGCACGGTTCCATGGAGGTCAGGAACCTTGGAGAGAAGATCATATAGGTCATGTTGACCTTTGTAATCTGAATCCTCCAAAAATTCTAGAAACTTGTGGCGTGCACTCTTAGTAGGTACAGAGGTGGAAGCCATAGCTTGCAAATGCAGACTGTTCTAACACTCAATGTGGCTGCAAAAGTGAGAAATGAGGAGAGAGGACTCCTATTTATAACTTTTCTAGAATTTTTAAGTGATGGGTCCCACTTTTTCATAGAAGTGACTTTTCCTTAAATTAAAACATAAGAGTCTTGAAAAGGAAAACTTTGACATTTGAGATCACATCAAAGGAAATAAACAATAAGAATGCTCTTTCAAGAAAAACCTTGAGAATTTACAGGTACAAGTAGAATGTGGCCAAAATATCCTTGAAGCAAATGTGAAAAATTTTTCATTGCAAAAATAGGTTTGTTTACAGGTTTCACAGTATCTTTACAAAAAAGAGTTATGACAATGAAATGTCAGTTCCATCCATGCTCCAATCTGCAAGAACCTTGATTTTGTCTTCCAATCTCTTTCCAATCTGTGGACAATTCATAAAAGAGTAAAACATTTTCAAATCATGAACAATAGTGATAGAATAAGATATATATATATATATATATATATATATATATATATATATATATATATATATATATATATATATATATATATATATATATATATATATATATATATATATATATATATATATATATATATATATATATATATATGTATATATGGAATACAACTCTTACCTTGTTCCCTCGTATTCGAAATTTGAAATCATGAAGATCGTCATATCCCATGATAAGTAAGTGCTCTCTCAAGTTGGCCAAGTTCCAATGTTGATTAACTAAAACCACCTCCATATCATTGTTTGGTAACTTCACATTAATTTCAAATGAAGCTAAAGATCCCTCCGAGCTTTGCAAAGGTATCCACTCTCCTAGTTTACACATCCAACGATCATAATAAAATCTGATGTACAATGAGGTGCGATGTTTTAAATAGCGAAACCCTATACCTGTGTCACCAATTCTACAACGATATCTATCCCCTTTTGACAATCCTTCTACATAACCCCAGTTTTCCCCTAACAATCCTTCTCCTGCTTCGTATGTAATATCTTTACATAGGAACATTGTAGGAGTTTCTACAAAAGGAATGCCTTGAAATATGAAAACAAAGCAATGGATTGGTAGAGTCCAATGAAGACCTATTGATCTAGATACGCGTGTGAATTTCAAAGAGTTATGTATGTCCATCACCATCTTACGCTTGAAAGATGATATGGACCAAAAATCAGGTTTTGGCCACTCTAAACTAAGAAGAGAGTCAACTTTGATAATCTCCAACCTTCCATATTCACCATCTGTGGAAGGAACAATGTACTCGTGAGTGTAAAAGAAGATCCTTTCACGAATAAGTTTAGCAGGAGGTACATTCTGGAAACACTAATGCCCCAATGTCTGCATGTAATGCTTTGAAAGTTCCTGTGAGACTATGAAGTGGTTGCTCTTCCACTAAACTAGAAGGAAATATGATTGTAGCAATGAAAAACATATGAGATGAGTAATTAAGACATTTAACACCATGAAGCATTGAGAAAATAGAAATACTCACAATGGATTGGATATCTAATTCTATTGGAGTTTTCTAACTTCATGGTTGAAACTGTGAAGACATGTTGTACAATAGCAACCATCCCACCATGTGTTTGCTGCTTGAAGCCTAAGAGCTTACCTTTCCAATGAAGATCCAAATTTCCACGATCTCGAACACGATGAGGACCAAGTCCAGATGGCTGCATGTACACCCATGCACCTTTGCAAAACTCTTGTGGTAGCCAACTTCCTTCCATTGTTTTGATGTTGTGGCACGTCATTGTGTGAACTTCGTCCTTTGGTCTCCTACGAGCTCTGGAGCTTTCCATGGGAGTAAGAGTTGTTGTCATTGCTGCAGAAGTTGGGAGAATGGTAGGAGGAGAAACAATGCTTCTGTTGTATGGTATGGAGAGAATAGAGGTGAAAAATATGACTTTTTGGGTTTTGGGTATGAAAATGGGAGTTTGAAGAGGGAAAATAGAGTTTTTTGAGTCATTTTGAAAAAAGTCACTTTTTTAGTCCACAAACATGCACGGATTTTGAATTAGAAGTCAAAAATAGCACTTTTGACCCTGAAAAGTGATATGGAGATCATTTAATGGTATTATGATGAGTTTTATAACTTTTAAAAAATTTTGAATTTTTGGGCCCAGCCTGATTACGAGATTTCTTCTCTCTCTAGAAGACAACCCTGAACATAGAGGAATCTTGTCCCCTCTTCCCCCTTCAGCCTAGTATTTTATAGGGTATAGACTGTGGCCACCACCCTCTTCTGATTGGTCCATCACTAATCACTCTTTGAGCTAAAAGGCCCATCCCGATTCTGTAGTTGGAGGCGTCAATTTTCTTCATGAGCAGCTGCTAGGTGTCGCTTGAGTAGGGGCATATTTCGCTGAAGCTTTGAGTTGCGTTCCAATTGTTTCTGTAGATGGCTTTCTAACCCTTGAATTGATTCTTGATCTACATTTTGAAATTGTGTCTCCAAAATGCCGTGAGCCTCTTGTAAGGTTTGAAATTGAGTTTGGAGACTAGCTTTGTCCTCTTCCAGTGTATCGAGGCGTTGTTGTAATGCTTCGAAATGTTGTTGTAACCTATGATTTTGTGCCTATAGCTGATTGTATTCTGTCCTTGACTGTGTCATACATGCAATCATGGCGTCAAATGCATTACCTATGGATGAAGGTGTGCTTTGTACAATGCAAGATGCAAGGGGAGGGAATGGGGGAATGGGAAGAGTGAATGTTGTGTCTATAGGCGATGTGTGTGCTGGTGAGATTGGTGGAGGGGGAATGGGGGAAGGTGGGTGTGGGGGGTGGTGGAGGTGCTATTGGTGGTGAAATGTCCATGCCCTCAGGGGTGGACGTGAGTGTAGTATCTACCATGTATATCGGAATGGTAGGTGGTGTGTGTGTGATAGTGGTGAATAAGTGTTGTGTGGATGGTGGGAATGCGATTGACGAGGAGGGTGGGGTGGTGGCTTGAAACATTCTACAAAAGTAGTCATGGGTTGGTTGAAGGAATGGTAGTATGGGGAGTGGGAAGTGAGAGATAGGAGGCGGGAATGTCACCAAATGGAGTGTGGTGGTAGGAAATCCAAAAAATATGGATCTAGTGTTAGGATGTCCCACGACAGAGGTTGTGGAGGCTGGTTGTCCTATGGCTATCTCCATGAGCAGTTCAGTTGATGTGGTTGTGATGGTGGTGGTTTGATAGACAGGGTTTTCAAAGGTAGAGAACAAAGTTAAATGAGAGGTGGGAGTACGGAAGATGAAGGTTTTCTCTGTGGGTTGAGTAGTCGAGGTGGTGTCTCCAACTTGAGTTCGAGGAGGTGACGGTGGAGGTGTCGGTGGTAGTGCTTCGGTTGCTTCATCCTAGGTGACTAGGAGCTCTTGGCCAGAGGTTACTGCTGTTTGGGAAGTTGTCTCAATGGGTTTGGATGTAATAATAGGTCCTTCCCTTGTAGTAATGGAAATTTGGATGTTTTTGCCAGATCGTGGTCGTGTTTGGAATCTTCCCGGGTCATATTGAACAGGAGGCCTCTGGATCACTGCTTGGATTGCTTCCACTACTCCATATGTTTATGCCACCAATAATAGGCCTTCGCTGTATTCATAGTCAACTCCAACTTCTTCCAATGAGCCATGAGCACCCTTCTACTCTGTTCGGTGAGCAGTTGTTGCGATCGCACTCCTTCCATGATTTGATACAGCCTTTGGAGTTCTGTTGTACATGGGGGGGTTCCGGTGGTTTCTTCTTCTTCTCCTTCTTCTTCTTCTAGGTGTCCTGGTTGTTGACCCTGCTGACCGTCATCCCAATGTACATGCCAGCCTTCTGTGAATTTCCTTCGTCTTTGGGAAGAGGTGCCTTGTTCTTCTGTGTCCGAGAAGAATTCAACATCAGAGATTTGGGTATTCTGCAAGAATGATTCGAAGTCCAAGGTGCTCATCCCTTCAATGTCTCCAGTCGTAGCAAATTCAAATTCAGATGAGACAGGAGGAGCCAAAGGGGCAGCTTGTGATGTACCTTCAGATCCAGACCTGGGTATTCTAATGGTAAAGGGAGGTACAATGGCCTCCCCTCATGGCGAGACTTCCGAAGTAGTCAGAACTTCACATGTCTGGACACAAGGAATCGAGCCCCTCATGCGCTTGGATTCATGTGTGGCAGTTTTGAGTCTCTTAAACATTTGTAGTTGTGCCCAAGTTAAAGCACGTTGTCGGGATGAAATCCCGCACGGAGTGTGCACTGAGTTTTTTTCAAAAGTTCATTGTTTTTGAGTTTTTGTGTGATGTTTTTGATCGAGAGAGTGGTATATTTTGTACATATTTTGGCCGAATTAATTGATTGTGCGATGCGAAAATAAGTTTGAGATGTGTGTTAGAACCATGCGTGTAAATAACTGACATTAGACCCATGAAAACTTTAGGTTTGACCCTTGAAACTAACTGAAAATGTGGGTTTACCTCATGAAAAATGAACTTGCACCCTTGGAAACCCTTGGAATTTAGGTCCAAACTGTAAATAAACCCTTGGATTAATGTGCCTCACTTGATTGTGATCAAAGCCCTAATTTACCCGACTAAAATCCCTAGCTTAGACCCTTGAAATCGGTGTTTGTTGTAGGTCAAACCCTTAGACTAATTAATTTGTATATGCAGTGTGAAACCAAAACATTCATTTAGGGAAAATAAAAAGGACAAAAATCAAAAATAGAATCAAGAGATGGGATTTTCCAAGAATAGTAAGTGAACATGCATGATGGTCTAAAATTAGAAAGTTTGTTAAGGAGGTTGGAAGTTTCTAGAGGAAAGTCCAAGGGTGGGGAGGCCTATAAATAGGTGCCTAAACTCATTTGTTCCTCCCCGTGCTCTTTCTTGTGGAACCTTCCTACAGGTATGCTCCTTGTCCTTACTTGTTCATTCATGTTTTTTTTCATGATCTTGCTTATGATCTCCATTACCATAACATGAGAGAGAGGAATTTTGTTCTTGATTGTTATGCTATGTTGAGAATTAACTTAGATAGGATTCATTTTTCTACGGATTGGCTGTCGAGGAGCTAAAGCATGTGCAAGTTTTTTCTTCACACAAAAGATGTCCCTTTGTTTGACTGCGTATTACACTGACTTCATTATGAGATACGCGATGGGGTTTCGGGAAAGGAGCTGTAGAGATACCACTCAGTATTGCTGTAGAACATGATGTTCATGTTATTTCTGAGCTTACTCATGATTGGAGAGGGCTTATACACACAGAGAGAGATGCAGAAGTGACTCGTGTGTAGAACTTATGCCAGGCAGAGAAGACGGAGAAATAGTCGGCCATTTGTGGTCTGGTCAGCGGCAGCTGAGGCGTTCGGAACTCCGGAGGCCAATTCTCAGAGAGAGAGTAAGTCAGCGCACAATTAGGGCTGTAGTTCAGAGAGAAGGCTGACTGAGAAGGGAGATAGAGAGAGAGAGCAGTGTGCGGTGGTTGGTGCCATCAGAAGAGAGAGATGCTGCCAAGTGAGATCATCGGGTTGATTGGCGATGAGTGGAGAGACAAGGAGATAGAAATTCCCGTAGTAGAATCTGGGCAGATATGGAGAAGGCGGCGCAGAAGATGCAGCGCTGCTGTTTCACGGAGAAATAGTAGAGAGAGAGAGAGCCGTCATTACGCTGAAAACTTCGGAGGAACGTGAGAGAGAGAGTGAGAGAGAGAAGAGACATGCTTAAGATCCAAAGAAATGAGCTCGGAAGAGAGAGAGACAGAGAAAGAAAGAGATACACGGTATCGTAGAGTCGGCAGGAATGATATTCGTAGCAGAATCATAGGAAAGAGAGAGAAGATCGGCAGCAGATATTCAGCTCGACGGCGCTGTACAGAGAGGGAGCTTCTACTGGTCGGTGGCGACAGAGATTAGCGGATGTCGGTCGACGTAGAGGAGAGAAAGTTGGTGGCGGTGGTCGATTGCGGTCACTGTTGACGAGGTCGTCGGCAGAAGAAGACCCGGGAGAGAGGAGGCACTGCTGACTCAATTGGACACAGAGAGAGTGACAGAGAGGCGAATTCGGTCTTGCTGTAGAGGGTGACACGGAGCTGCTGCTCGAAGATCCGGAGAGATAGAAGAGAGAGAGATCAGATATAGTAGAAGACGGGGCAGCAGAGGTGTCGGCGTGAGTGGATTGAATTATTAGCCTAATTTTTCCCCGGCCGCTACATGTCAAGTGTAAGTAGGCACAGAAGATCAAGTGGCGCCGCAGATTAATCTTGGAGAGAGAGAGGCAAAGAGGGTCGCCTGCTGCTTTGCGCCACGACACACAGAGGGAGATGCGAAGAACTTGATCGTCGCAGGAGATATTGGCGCATAAGAGAGAGAGAAAGTTAAAAGTGATAGATGAAGAGAGAGAGAGAGAGAGAGAGACGCTGGGAAGTCGGCAGTGTAGAGAAGTTGCTAGGAGAGAGAAATGAAAAGTGAGGACAGAGAGTGAGAGAGTGAGTGAAAATCTGTATACCAGAGATGGAATTAAGAGTGAAACCGTTTACATCTGGTCCATTATAGAGCAACATTTGACACGACTTATATGAGGATGAAGTCTCTTACACAAGATAATTCGATTAGTCTTTTACTCTATATGGAAAAGTCATGGTCAAAGTAAACATTAGCTTAAGTATTGTCTACCATGGTAATTAAAATTTATACATGATAGGAGTATTTCTCACGCCGGTGTAACTACACGCAAATGATCATGCTATCTTTTCCCTTTGAGCATAAGAGATGATGGTAATTCTTCCACCAACGAAATCGAACCGTTAGACAAAGTGCAACCTTTATATGGTTAGAGTGTAATATCAATAGAGTTATTATTTTGCATTGATTTAACAATGTCCTTAAAAAGTATGAACTCAATTGTGAATGGCTTTGAGCAAGAAAAATGAGTTACCGTTATTTGTAGGGAATGCATCTTTGCATGTGAAAGAGGACGAAAGAAAATAGAAAATGAAAATAAAGAAAAATACAGAGAGAGATAAATGAAAAGAAATATTTGAAAACAAAAAGGTCAAAAATAAAGAAAGTCTTTTTTTTACTTTACCATGTTTTCATGAATTTCAACAGTACTAAAGATTCTGCCTTACCCTGCCCTGCCCCCGTGCTCTTTCTCGTGGAACCTTCCTACAGGTTATTGCGATTTCTCATGATTTGAAGAAGGATTAAATGAAGTGACAAAAAGCTTTTGAGGACCGAAGATAAAGAGCATAATCCTGTGGATTGCCCTTGTGGATCGTCTCCTCCAGGTTTCTGATTATATGAAGAGAAGTGAAAGCATTGAAGACTGAAGATAAAGAGTACCCCATCCCGTGGATTGCTCTTCTGGATCGTCTCCTCCAGGTTTATGCGATTTCTGATTATCTGAAGTAAAGAGAAGGAAGGCCATTGCGGAGGATACTTGAAGAATAGAACGGACCGAAGTAAAGTTGGAAGAGAAGCTTGGACGTGAAGATCGAAGCGGAATCCCGTGGTCTTTCTTGTGGAACTTTCCTATAGGTTTATGCGGTTTTTGATTATCTGAAGTAAAGAGAAGGGAGGATACTGTTGAGGATACCGAAAGTAAAGAGCGGACCGAAGACCTGAAGAAAAGCTTGGACCGCGAAGACCAAAGCGGAATCCCGTAGGCGATTTCTCGCACTGTAGCGGTTTTATTGTACCATCGGCCCGCACTGTAGCGGCCTGTTCATATCACTCATTTTTATTGGAGTACTTCAGTTTCATTTTTTCGTTGTATCGTTGGCTTCATCTACATGCCGTGTATCATTGTGGTATCCGATCGTCTCTTTCCGACGCCCACGGTCCCACGTCTCGACACTTCTGAGGGGCAAGGGACCCTACGAGGATCGCGCATGCTCCAGAGAGCATAGGCGAGGCGCCCAGCGCGCAGACGCCGCTCGTAGGACAACGGGAACGGCGCACCAGAGAGGGGCCTGATCCAACCCCACGCATCGATTTCCTGCCACAACCTCCTTCTTCCCGACACCTGAACCCGACGTGAAGCGAGGTGGTTGCCCGGTGATCCTCTACGTGTCACCCACTCCTTGAGAAGACAGATGGGAACCTCGACATCAGACAGAGACTCCAGGTACCAGCATTTTAAGTTATTTGAATTTTTTGCATTGATTCCACGCACTTTAAAGAGAAAGATTGCTTTTGACTGCCTAGATTTGATCATCCACTTTTGCATCAGTTTTGATCATACAAGTGTGCACTTTTCCATTGAGGCATAGATTAAGAATCCACTTCTCAGGTTAGATCATAAAACGAAAATGAACAAAATGATTGAGGAACAATTTAGGAGATATGAAGAGCGAATTAAGGAAATAGAATGTAACACGAATGAATCTATAAAATCAAAGTTTGGTATTGTTATGACCCTAATGCAAACTATAAATGCAATATCTGATACTATTCAAATAATGGGCATAAGTATTAAAGAACTAAAGAATGAAATGGATTTTGAGGTTTCTGAATTGAGAAATAAGGTTGACCTGTTGACAAACGAAGTTAATGACCTACAAGTATTGAAATGTAATAATGAGCATGAGGTAAAAGTCCAAGGAATATCTGCACACAAAGAGTCATTAGGTCTTAGAAGAACCATACCTAGAGTGACACCTAGGAAATCAAGTTGGGTTGAGAAGAGATCTATACGTTGCTTTTGGTGCGATCAGTTTGGACATATGTTCTGGGACTGCATAGCATATGAGAGTGCATGCAGACATAGACTTGTAAGTGAGCATGAAGGAAAAATTTGTAAGTTTCAAGATCAATTCCCTTTGCATTTGAATGTAGGAAAAGGTGGGATAAAAGAATATTTTGAAGATACTAAAACTAGATCGAAATCAATTCAAAGAGTGTGGAAACCAAAAAGACTTGAAAATAGTAAATCAGATGAACAAAAGAGCATACTATCTATTGAGAGTCAAGAGAAACCAATTGAAGAAACCAAAGGTAGACAAATAAAGGTCGAGAAGCAAAATATTGAACGGATACTAAGAGAACAAATGGAAATTGATAAAAGAGAATGTGATAGAGAAACTAAAGAGAAGTCAAAGAAAGACCAGGAGGTGTATGTTTCATTTGATCTGAAAATTTTAACTAATGAGAATCTATTTGATCAAGAGAAAGTTGCAAAATTACAATCCCAAGTAAACTTTAATGAACAGATTGAACTAGAGAAGAGTAAAGAAGAGACTAAAGAAAATATAAAATATGATAAACAAGTTAACAAAGCTGAAAAAGAGTTGCTTGATAATATCATTATGTAAATTGAGGGGAGTATAAAGACAACTGCGAAGCCTGCCAAGAGTTTGAAAAAGAACAAGAGAAGTAAAAATTTAACCTTTCAAAATTATATTTGCAAGTGTTGAATGATGATTGAAGTAGAATCATAATAAAAATGCATGAGAATGATCAAGAGCTAATGAATGATAATAATTGATGATGAAAATGATGATGATTGATGGTTTATTGATGATTCATTAATGATTGAATGATGATGGCTAATGATTAGTGATGATTGTTTATGATTGATGATAATGAATGATATTGACGGATGATGATTGGAAAAGATGAATGATAGTTAATGATGATTGATATATGATGATGAATGATGATGGAAGATGATTTATGATCATTGATGATGATTATGATGATGATTATGATGATGATGATGTTGGAGGATACTGATGACACTAGAGGATACTGATGACACTGGAGGATACTGATGACACTGGAGGATGCTGATGACACTGAGACTGATGCTGATGAAGAATGATAGACCATGGAATTAAAGAAAATCTAGATCAAAATGAAGAAAAATGACCAGGTGAAACGTTTCTGATTTGAGATGTGTTTTCTTTCTGATAGAGCATATGCATTGCATTGATGTGTGTGATAAAGATATGTATGAGTTTATGAAAATCATGTAGAATGAAGATAACAAAGATCTATTATGGGTTTGCATGAAGCATGAGTGACTAGGAAATTATATGAATGAGATCAGTTAGCAGACTATAGATTTTGGGAGTGAAAGCTTGGGGATGTGATGGCATGCTTAGATGGAGTGCATGTATATGCTGATTGATTTGAACACTTAGTGAAGTGGGAAACTTTGGATCTTAGTATTTGTTTCTTATGAGATCTTACCTCCATATGGATCATGATTTATAAAGAAACATTCATACTCATGCCAGCTTATATGTGCGTGTATGTTGTTGGTGCGCTACGATGGGCTAGTAGGCGGGTAGAACCACCTTGGTCGGGTGATCAAGGCCACGAGCCATAGCTAGTTTCGTTGTAGGGCTGACCTATTTGTTGTCATGCGCCTGTATGGGTCGGTAGGCGGGTGGAGTCACTCTGGCCGGGTGGTTAGAGCCACGAGCTGACGCCGATTTCATGCAGGGCTGATGTTGTGTATGTTGTGTGCTATGCCGGGTCAGCAGACAGGTGGAATGAACTTAGTCGGGCGGACAAGTCCATGAGTCGCACCCAATTTCGACATAGGCCGATTTGTGAAAAATAAAAGATAAAAAGAAATGCTGAGCTGAGATGAAGAGGAAAAGAAAAAGAAAAAGAAAAATGAAAAAGAAAATGAAAAAGAAAGAAAGATCTAATGGAGAGCTGGACAAGTAGGAGATAAATAGTAGGAATCGAGGTATATTCTACAAACTGAGTTAGTAGAAACATATGTTTATGCTAGTACTTATGTTGAGAGCAGTATGGGCACCCAAGGACTGACTAGACAAGGAAGCCAGCGAAGAGAGTCAGAGCGAGGTGAAGGAGTAAGTAGACAAAGCAGTCGATGCAAATCTAGCAGATAGGCCCTTCAAATTTTTTCCAAATCAACATCTTTATAACTGTGATTCTTATCACTAACAATCATTGTAAATACCATTTCATATTTTTGTAGCTCCATTTTGTGCAAGCCAAGGAGTCCTTGAGCTTGAGGAGCCTTAGAAGTACCTACATATCAATTTTCGTATTTTTTAGACTCCGTTTAAGCCCTCAAATTGGCCCTGGAACCTAATTTTTAACTAAGCCGGACACTAGGTCTGGACAGGGCCAAAACCTAGTCAAAAACTATAAAAAGAGCTAGAGAGCTCATTTTTGAGGCTAGATTGTAATTGAAAGGAACTTGTAAGTGAAAGTAATCTAAGAACTCCATTGCTTCTCACTCTTTGTCTTGTCGTGTGTGTGCATGTGTGTGTATGTGTGTGCATGTTTGTGTGCTTCTCACTCACGCACTTGTGCCTCCACTTGCTCGAGGTCTTCATACCATCCTCACGTCTTCCCGGATTGACATTAAAGGAGGTGCTACTCATCACTGAGCTACACCAAATTTTGGCGCCGTTGCCGGGGATCGAGCTTTGAGGACGAGCGTGTGATGGTAAGACGTAGATTGGAGACGTTGGCGTTGTAGGTAATTTCTCTACTTTCCTATTTTTTCTCTTTCTTACCTTACCACCATCATCACCATCATCATCATCACCATCTTCCACCTCCACTTCCATCATCGCGAAAATTTCAATTTTTTGATTAT
This sequence comes from Ceratopteris richardii, assembly GCA_020310875.1. Lineage (NCBI taxonomy): Eukaryota > Viridiplantae > Streptophyta > Polypodiopsida > Polypodiales > Pteridaceae > Ceratopteris > Ceratopteris richardii. Next base: position 111,887,059 of record CM035413.1, read on the forward strand.
ATCACCTTCTCCACCTCATTTCCCTCATTTCACTTGTGAGAGAGAGCGAGAGAGCGAACTGTTGTGTGCTATTTTTTGCATGCTTTTGGAGTTTCTTGCAGGTTTCAGCAGCATCATCCCCTCCAGCACGTCGCGCAGGTACGGAAATGTGCAGAACTGTCTCGCAGTCGCCGACTCCTATCGATCGCGATTGACAGAAATTTTCACCTTTTGGTAAATCTGAGTGCACCACAGTGGACTAGAGACCCTGCACACCACATTTCCACAAAAATTTTTGAAAATTTTGCAAAATTTCAGTCCATCGCGATTGACAGCTCTGTCCATCGCGATTGACAACTCTGTCCATCGCGATTGACTGACCCCTGTCCATCGCGATTGATCGCTTGTCCATCGCGATTGACTGACCCCTATCCATCGCGATTGACTGACCCCTGTCCATCGCGATTGATTGCCTGTCCATCGCGATTGACTGACCCTTGTCCATCGCGATTGATTGCCTGTCCATCGCGATTGACTGACCCCTGTCCATCGCGATTGATTGCCTGTCCATCGCGACCGACTCCTGTCCATCGCGATTGACAGCCCTGTCCATCGCGATTGACAGCACTGTCGATCGCGATTGACAGCCAATTTTAGCCAAATTTTTAGGGTTTTTTAATTAAAGAGTTGGGCTAATTTTGGGCATAAACATTTTACTTTAGAGCACATAAGGAGGCCTTAGGAAAACAACTTGGGGAAAACCTGTTGCACAGCGATCCTGTTTGAACCCTATCTTAACCCTAGAACCCTGAACGGTCATAGTTACTTTTTCATACGAAATCCATTTTTTGAGCTCTAGGGCTTGTTGGAAAGCTTGTGGCATAGACTACACGCCCTCAACTGTTTTTTATAAAGATAATGCGTTGATTTTTAGCTAGGGTATTTTGAAGTTGACCATACCCAGGGGGATCAAAGTCAGGGGTCTGAAGAATTGTTTTCCTAAAATTCACTATGCAAATTAGTATTTGTGCTACAGGAATGAGAATCATTGGTTCAGTCTTTGGAATTTAAATATTAAAGCTAGCTTTGGAACTTTACAGATCTAGTGAGAGCATCGAAAGGCGTTCTAAGCAAGTGTAAGTGCAAGCTTGGGAACACATGTCCTGACCATACTAGGGCATCAACACAAGGAAAGGAACTCAAGGTTGGAATACTCTCAACTCCCTCTGTCATTTTCTAGCTCAGGTTAAGTACGAATAGTGCTAAAAGTAAGTCAGGGCGACGATAGGCAGTTATCAAGTTGAAGACTACCAAAAAACTCAAGTTCAAGTTAAAAACCTAATCTCTGTACTGTCGATAACATAAAGGAAAAGAACCTAACGTGGAACGATCAAATCCAAGTACGAAAACTACTCAAGTATTCCTGACGACGCAATATCAGACAAGATCATAAACATGATAACACACTAAAAAAGAATCAAGTGACTGATACCAATTGATCGGCAACGAGGTTGTACTATGGGCAAAAAATTGGGCTACTTAAACAGGCATATGAACCTTAGATCAGGACGACATCTAGTAAGGGATAGACAAAGCCTTAGGTCTTCAGAGGCTAGTGTCAACCACACTGCTAGGTCGTGGGCCCAGCAGTTGAGCCACCACTCATACTACCCAAGTTTTGAGACTAGTGAATCCGAGATGTCTCAAGGTATGGAGAGACCTACAGGAAGTTCAGGAGTGCCATACTTGCATAGGGTAGAAGGCCCTTACAAAACGCAGTTGGAATACCTTAGGACCAACCGATTAGGTGCCAACATCTATGAGGACGGCCTAGGAAGATCTGTGGTACAGATTAAGAATCCTGATCAATCCATTGGATTAGAGCACCCAGCTGTCAAGTTTGAAAACGGAGCATACTTGGACAAAGAAGGAACCATATACGTAGTCACCAGTCACCCAGATAGGACGGACGAATTTGGAAATGTGATCCCCGAAGCAGACTTAGGTGACCTGGAGCAAGGAAACATGGGTGCAGGACCTAGAACCCCTCGAGGTAAATCGGTTCTCACTAGGATTATCACACCGGAGTGGATTCCCCAGGATAATAAGAGCATAGATTTGCTCCTCAATCGAGAGACTGACGAAGCCTTTTGGAGGTACAGACCTGATCGGCCAATTGATATAGGAACAATCATGATCTATGAGTTTAAGGATCCTGATAGCCCAGGTAGAGTGACCTACTTAGATCACGCTTCAGAGAGGATCTTTGTGGTGACAGAAAATGATAGGCATGCTTACACTTGGAAGGGTGAATTCATTTTCCTCCAACCAAGATCGAATGTATCCTATGGTCACCCTGGAGCTGGAACATCCCAAGCTCATGGAATGCAAAGAGACAGAAGTAGAGATAGACCAGAAGTCAGCTTTGCCAACCCAGTGGGCAGAGAAAGAACGAGAACGGAAACAAATAGAGTAGAATATGAGATACTTAGAGCTCACAGGAATCAAAGAAATGCGGATGAGTTCCCTCTACCACGACCTAGAGAGCACACAAGGACTTTGAGACCGACTCAGCTAGTTAAGTCCATGAAGAACTACTTCGATGGCACTGGAGATCCATACGATCATGTGGCTGAGTTTAGGCAAGTCTTGAGAGCTGAACAAGTGGAGGATCTATTCACGCAGTACAATGCCTTTGGTCTGACCCTTAGGAACACTGCCCTGACATGGTTTCAGCCACTAAATGAGAGGCAGTTCAGGAGCATAGACCAACTCCTAGAGGCTTTCATTATTGAATTCTCTAAGAGTGGCATAAGGCATAATACCTCCTCGCTGATTCACAGCTTCAAGCAAACCCCTCAAGAAACCGTGAGACTTGCAGGAAGAAGATTTAGGCAATACTTAGAAAGATGCCCTGCTTCGGAGCTACCCACACTAACTAAGCAAGTGGCTTTATTCCTGGATGGATTGCTAAGTACCAAATTGAGATCTTATGTGTACTTGAAGGACCCTAGGACCATAGAAGAGTGTGTGCGCATGTGCATTGACATTGAGGATAACCTAGGGGAGGAGTTAGAGCTTTCCAAGATATACAAAGATTCAGATAGTGCCTCTAACCTCTCTTCCACGCAATCCACATCAATTGAGGAACTTGCAGAGAAAGTAGCTCAGAAATTAGGTGTCACTAACAAACAAATCCCAAGGTTTGCCCCTGTGAAAAGGTGCTATACTTGTGGTGGCGACCACATGGCGAATGTATGTCCCATTATGGCTCAACCCCAAGTTAATCCTAGTAGCTAGTACTGCACTATAGAACGAAGGTACACCAATCACACCGTGCAAGATTGCCCCTACAATAAGCAAACCGTTAGGCAGACGTACCCACAGCCATACCCTCAACAAGGAAGATACCAGAACCAGTACCCACCTCAGCAGTATGCTAGGCCTCAACAAACCTACCAACCCTATCAAAACCAACAAAGGCCTCAGCCTGTGCTAGCACAACAACCCCCAGCTCCAGCTAATGTGATTCCGGTAAAGTATGCCGCTGCAGAAGAAAACCTGAATAGAGCTATAGTCCCTGTAACACCAGTGCTTTCAGAAAGTGATCCCAGTGACCATAGCTTCGATTCTACACATGTTGATAGTCCCCAGGCTTATTACATGCAATCTCCTGAACATGGTGAGTCCTACTATAGTGAAGAGCCAAATGAACCTAGTTGGGAGCCAGATTACACTAACGTCATGTATGCAAACCCCAACCCTAGACCTCAACCTAGGCAGGTAAGACCCCCTTTTCCTAGAGGACCATGCTACAGATGTCAAGGTGATCATCTCATTCGTGATTGTCCCTTGCCTCCACCTACACAACCCCAGTCAGTAACGATCCAAGGTTTTTGCCAAGACTGTGGAAAGGAACATCTCTTAGGAGACTGCCCTAGGAATCCTAGTAATATGCCAAAAATTACTCCTATTAACGTTATTGGGTTAGTGGTAAAGTCCACAGGAAGTGTCACTTCCACTACACCTGTGCAAGTGATCACTAGAGCTCAAGCATTGCAGCAAAACCAAGGGGTAAACCAGGAGAAGAGCCCAGATGTTAGTGAAACAGAGAGCATGACAAAGAAGAGGACTAGAGCTTGGAGAGATAGCCGTGAAAGAATGAAACGGCAATGGGCAAAAAAGATGAGTGAACTCGAGGAAAGCCTCAGAGAAACAAAGGCCAGGATAACTGAACTCACATCTCAAACTCCCTCTCACACTACCCCACCTCCACCATTCCCAACTCCATCCGACCCGCCACCTTCCGAACCGCCTCAACTAATTCCACCACCCCCTAGAGTAGGATCAGTCCTAGCAGATCCCACTCCCGAAGACCTTAATATGATGCTTAAAGCATATCAGGCCAGAATCCAAGAAGGGCCAAACGTAACTGATCATGAAAAGTGTTACCCAAGAGCAGAACTAGAGTTAGAACGAACTAAAATTTGTGCTAAGATGGTGGAATTGGCTCAAACCATGTTTGAGGCCAGTCGCCTATTTAACATCTCTAGTTCAGCGAAGACACAGTTGCACTTTGATGGACTGTTAGAAAGAATAGAGAAGCTGGTTGCACAATCAGAAAAGGAACCCGCCTCTCAACACAAGGACAAGGCAAGTGAAAGATTAAGCATTCCTGCTCAGGAAGCCTATGTGCCTAACTCTACGGAGCCAGACACATCGTCTTCTATGAACCGGTTCACACCAGAATTCCTACGCGAGATTCAAGAAGACAAATGGGCTAAAGAGAGTGAAGTCCCTCCTCCTATTGAACTGGTGGATGATGCACGTGACCAATTCCCACAAGACATCCCATCCATTTATGAGGAGCAGGAGAGCACCCACTCTCAGGACAGACTAGACTTTGAGTCTAACTCTCTACAAGAATTACCCTTCACAGGCCCATGGGAAGCTAAGTCTACTTGTATGAGAGCACCCACGGTCATGGTACGAAATGAGGACTCAGTCTTACCTAGGAACACAGAGGTAGTGAAACACTAAAGTGCAATGCAATCTCAAGTTAGAAGAGCTACTCAAGGTTAGACCTGAATTATGGAAACATGTCGCCAAACAAGTACCAGAGATAGCAAAACCTCGTTCCCAGGTAGGATCCCAAAGGACAGTGCCAGAAATACCCTTGGATAAGATAGGAGATATGTGTGAAGGTGAAGAAGGGAACACCTATCTTCCCATTACCTACCAGGAGTACACCACCAGGGCAATTTTGGACTCAGGTGCAGGAGTTGCAATTGCCACCACTTCCCTATGGAAGCGTTGGGGCAAGCCAGCACTCAGGCCAACAAGAATGAAATTGCAGATGGCCGATGGTCATATCGAGAGGCCCCTAGGGTTGTTAGAAGGAATAACTCTCACCACCTGTGGTGTCGAGTTTGAACATACATTTGCTATATGTGACTTCAACAAAAATCATGCCTATGAGATGATTTTAGGAAGACCGTTTATGCGACAGTTGCAAGTGGTACAGGATTGGGGAACCAATTCTTTGTACCTGCAGCACTTAGGTGTTACGACCAAAGTCCGTCTCAAGGATTACTCTCATAGAGATGTTCCTCCCATCCAATGGAATCCCATCCATAGAACCAAACATGATACGGAATCGGTGCATTCCATAGGGTTAGGATCCTCTTGGATGCATGAAGACACCCACTTATGGATGTGCAAAGTAGTAGTAGACGAAGAGAAGAGAGAAAAAGACAGAGAGGTAGGTGCAAAAGAAAACCATAGATCAATTCAAGACCCAGCCTATGCACCTGTAGTTTTTCCTGATGAAGAATTCGAACCTCACGGCTGGGCAGAAATTCTAGCAACCATGGATGTAGCCATCAATGAGGAACAATGGACACCTCACTGTGATGAGGATGGCTATGACATTTCAGTCTTCTCCATAGAGCCAATCATGGGAGAGGCAGTTCTAGAAGAATGCGAACCTAGCCCTGATGCATTTGAGGATGCAAGTGACTCTGATCTAGAGTCAATCATTATGGACCCACCATTTGCATCAGATGAAGAATACTTCCATGAAGTAGAATTTCAACCCCAGAGGCATGGAGAGCTTACAAATGACGTAAGATTAGCCACACATGTGACCCCAAAGGAAGAAGGAAAGAAACGAAAGAAGAGAGAAGTCTCACCAGAAGAGGAAGAATCTTTGTTTGAAGTCCCAGAAAATTTTAAGAAGTATGAGATAGACGACAGGAGAGTCATGATAAGAATGCCTAAACGAGAGGCACAATCAGGAGAGGCCTACGATAACAAAGAAACCACCAAGAAAATAGTAGTGGCCCTAGAAGAAGGAGAGGAGAGATGCACGTACATAGGCCATGACCTAACAGAGGAAGAAGAGCATGCGTTAATAGCCTTGCTAAGAGAATACAGAGATGTATTCGCTTGGAGTTACAAGGATTTGAAAGGTGTTGACCCTGACATATGCTCACACACCATCCCCATGACTTCAAATGCCAAACCCTCTAAGCAAAATCCCTATACATATAACGATAATTACGCTGCCAAGATCAAAGAGGAGATAGATAGACTGGTTGAAGCTGGATTTATCTATGAAATTGAGCACACTGAGTGGGTATCCCCCATCGTAGTGGTGCCCAAAAAGAATGGAAAATTATGTGTATGCATTAACTTAAAGAAGGTCAATGCAGCCACAATTCGAGATAACTATCCGCTTCCCATCACAGAACATCTCTTAGAAAGAGTGGCAGGCAAGGAAGTGTACAGCTTCCTCGATGGATTTTCGGGCTACAATCAAGTAGCCATAGCTCCAGAAGATCAGCATAAGACAGCTTTTGCCACTGAATGGGGCATTTTTGCCTTTCGTGTAATGCCATTTCGGCTTACCAATGCACCAGCTACCTTCCAGAGACTAATGTGCCATGTATTTAAGGAGTTCCTGAGGAAGAATTTAGAAGTCTATGTTGATGATCTTTGTGCTCATTCCAACATTAGACAAACCCATATTCCTGAACTTAGACAAATCTTTGACAAATGTAGAGAATATCAAGTCTGCCTAAACCCAGAAAAGTGCGTCTTTATGGTCAGGCAAGGCAAGATTCTAGGACACATAGTGTCAAAGAATGGCATATCCACTGATGAAGAGAAAGTGAGAGCCATAGCAGAGCTACCTAGGCCAAGGAATGTCAAGGAAGTACAAGCTTTCATGGGACATTGTGGTTACTACCGCCGGTTCATTCACATGTATGCTGTCATTGCAAAGCCCATGTACGGACTTCTGACTAACTTTGAATGGACTAATGAATGTGAGAATTCCTTCCAGGAGCTTAAACGAAGATTATGTTCAACACCAATCTTGACCACACCAGATTGGAACAAGCCATTCCACGTTCACGTGGATGCATCCAATTATGCTATTGGATGTGTGCTTGCACAACCTACTGGTGAAGGTAATATGGATCTTCCAATTGCTTATGCTAGTCGACAATTGAATGCAGCTGAACGAAATTATACCACTACTGAGAGAGAAGGCTTAGGCATGGTATATGCAGTTAAAAAGTTTAGACATTATTTGCTTGCAAATAAGTTTAAATTTTTTACTGACCATCAGGCATTGCTATACCTCGTAAACAAGCCTTGCAATACAGGAAGATTAGTAAGATGGTTTCTCTTGCTAATGGAATATGATTTTGAAGTTGTGGTAAGGAAAGGGAAGACTCATTTGAGAGCAGATCATCTCTCTAGGCTCACATCTGGAGAAGCCCCACAAGGAGTATCAGATGACCTCCCTGACGCTTACTTGTTTAATTTGGAAGTGGTGCCGTAGTGGGCTAAGCCATTAGTGCCAGTATTGACATACGGGCCTAACCACCCAATAATAGCCACACAGAATAGAGAGGTAGTAAAAGCCCAAAAGTACCACATCATGGCTGGAAGTATGTACAAGCACACAGATCAAGGGATCTTGGCTTGTTGTGTAGAAGAGGACGAGTATGCGAAGTGGTTGCAATTAGCACATGTAGGTGCTTAGAGCAACACTACTCAAAACAACGAACCCTACAGACACTAAGGAGACTCGGAGTGCATTGGCCAACTATGGAAGCGGATGTCCAAAGGTTGTGCAAAGAATGCCCAATCTGTCGCACTAAACCACCGGTGGAACATGCCACTCTTTATCAAGTGTCCATAGTGCCAGATTGGAGTGAACCACTAGTATCCTTCCTGAGGACGAAAACATGCCATCCAGACATGACTCTGGCAAGGAAAAGGAGTTTAGAACAAGAGGCCCAAGATTACTCTCTCATTGGCGATAATCTATACAAACGTGGTAAAGACGGTTACTTGAGACTATGTGTCCATGAAAGTGAATACCTCAAGATCTTGGAAACTGCTCACCAAGGTGTAGCAAGAGGACACTTTGGACCAGATCGGGTGATCAAGGCAATACTATTTGCGGGCTTCTGGTGGCCGACCCTTCACATGGATGCACATACCTATGTGAAACGGTGTGATGTCTGTCAGCGAACTCAGTATCCTATACGCAAAGATGAGATGCCACTGAAACCTATGATGGGTGGACGTGCATTCTCTAAGTGGGGAATCGACTTTGTAGGCCCTATTAATCCCCCAGCTAAGGGTTCACATGCTGAATTTATCATTGTGGCCACGGATTATCTCACCAAGTGGGTGGAGGTAAAAGCTACGACAAAGAACGACGCTCAGACAACTGCTAAATTCTTGTTTGAAAACGTATTCACAAGATATGGGCTACCTATAGAGCTAGTAAGTGATAGAGGCACTCATTTCTTGAACGAAGTGATTGAAAATCTACTCCAAGAATTCTTGGTAGTTCATAAGAAGTCTGCCCCCTATCACCCTCAAGCAAATGGCCAGGCCGAAAGCATCAACAAGATCTTATGCAATGTACTGACAAAATTAGTGAACACTAAACGCTCTGATTGGGACAAACAACTACACCATGCTGTTTGGGCATACCGAGTCGCCTACAAGACGGTACTCCAAGCCACCCCCTTTCAGATGGTATTTGGCCAAAACGTGGTGCTACCCTTGGACTTTTTAATACCTACATTGAAAGTAGCACAAGAGCACGAATGGACGGGTCATGAACTCTCCTCTAGACTTTTTGACCTTGAACGATTAGGAGAAACAAGACTGAGAGCAACTGCAGGGATATATGCAGCTAAGAAGAGACAGAAGGCATACTTTGATGCCCATGTGAAGGATAAGGGCTTGAAAGCAGGAGATCTAGTTTTAGTCTACACATTGAAACAACACGCAAGGAAGCTAGAAAAGAGAGGCTACGGACCTATGATCATCAATAGGATCTCCACGAGTGGAGCAGTACAACTAGCCACTTTAGAGGGTGATGTTCTCCCAAACTATATTAGCGGATGCAGAGTCAAGTTGTATCAGGAACCCCTCACGGAGGAAATGCTAAGTCGACTCAATACTGCTAAGAAACGCAAAGAGGAAGAAAAACGAATTCGAGAAGAAGCTCAAGCAGAAGCCCTAGAGCGCATACGGAGAATGAAATTAAGAAGACAAGGTAGAGAGCAACCTGTGCCAGATGCATATGCAGATCCAGGATATCACGTGGCTATGTGTGAAGTTTCAGGTGTTAGCTCACATAGGATAACTGATCGACGTCCTTTCATAACCTTGGATATAGGGCAAGGAAAGAGTGCAAGGACTGTAAGAGCCTTGATTGACTCAGGTGCAGCCACTAGTGCTGTTAAATTGTCTCACTGTCAAGAGTTGCAATTAACTATCAATCCTGTGGAAGCGTATCTCATAGGATTGGGAGGCGTGGAAACCCCTTGCATGGGCGAGGTGGAACTTCCCCTCTATATTCATGATGAGGCAATGACAGTTAAAGTACTAGTGTGTCAAGATGAGGACCTCACTGAACCCTTTGTCTTGGGTCAAGACTGGATCTATAACCAAGCAGTCAACTTAAACCTAAGAAGTGGAATTCTTCAAGTATGGGTGAATCAGACTAGAATTACAATTGAGTTAAATAATGGAGCACTCAAGGAACTAGGAAAGACACGGACTCCTGGTCCCTCCAGGGGTGCACATGAAGTTGACCATGCTGTTCTTGTCCAAGGCTATGTGATGCAGAAGAATGAAGATCTCAAAGAAGGAGTCAGAACCACAATGGAACTCTCTTCTTTTCCAAAGGCCAGAAGGAGGCAGCAACTAAGGGCAGATCAATCATTGAAGACTCTCCAGGCAAGAGACCAAAAGAACGCGCGAAGCAGAACAACTCAGCCGATGAAACAAATGTGGGTGCGGAAAGACGAGCTGCCGACCGTAACTAAGTCGCAACAACGGTCTCAACTTCCTATTAGTAATCAACGACTTGATGCTAATAAGAGGACTCCTAAAACCTCTGTTGAGAAAGTGAAATCCATTTGGGTACCCAAGAAGTCGATGAAGGCTGACCCACAATCAAGACAAATTTGGGTGCCTGAGGCTTGCTTGCGGGCTCAAATAACCCCACACAATTCACATCATACACGATAGGGTTCACTCGCTCAAGCAGCCGACACCCACTCTTGTCTTATACACTCGAACACACTGCCACCTAGAAGCACGCACAGACTCACTCGTACATGGGTCCTTAAACAGCCCCCTTTTTCAAGTAAATACCCTATCACACTTTCCAGAGCCTCCACAAAGTCAAAACTCAAAACCTATCCGTTGCATTTGGCAACCTAAAACTTGTAATAAACCCCCGGACCCCAATTGTAAATCCATGTCCACCTACTAACTACTTCACTATCACATCACATCATTCCGCTTAGCTCGTAGGTCTACCCAATTTCTAACTACACACACTAGCACCGAGCACTTATTAACCCCTAACCTCTTCCGAACTTTAGGTTAATGTTGTAACAGGGGACACTGTGTCATTTTTGTGTCCATTGCAATGTTAACATTTATTCATATATTCTCACAGAACCAGCTGCGAAGTTTTCAACATGGCTGAGGCAGCAGGAACTAGCTCTCACACAGAAACAAGCCCGCAAGTGGTGGACTTAGATAGTTTACCCGTTTTGCCTGAGACAAATGAAAGGCCAGAAGAATTGCAGGCCATCAAAATCATACCTATTGCGGACCCTCCGCGTGGCCACACCATGCCCGTAGGAAAGACTTCCCACTGGTTTACTGAGGTGGCAGGACCCTTGGGTGAAGGAACGTACCTATGGGAATCAGAGTTGGACTTCAATGGGAAGCAAGGCAGATACCATTTCTTTACAAGAGAATTCGAGAAATTACAAAATGCAGAAGGTCTACGTTCGATATGGGAAAAGGCAGGATTGAATGCATATTTCAATGCACGGCTCCCAAAGCCCGACTTCATGCGATGCTACTATCTCATCAACACCTTGACTCCAAACCAGAACCCAAAAGGTGCAAGCTCATTTGTGATTCCATCTTTGACAAAGGGGAATGAGCTCAAGAGGTTCAGGCAATCAAACAACTTGGTGAGAGAGGCTCTAGATATGCGCGGAATGCATATTCCTACAGAAAAGGAAACACTAGTACCGGATTACATGAAGAATCGAAGTCTCACCAAACTCAAGGACATGGTGTCCATGACGCCTAATATTGCAATACACCTTCGCATGTGCATGCAACACTTTGCTTTCCCGGCACAAGATAGATTCACCATGCCGCCCAAAAAGATTTGGTTTAGCTTGTATCTGGCAGAGACACAGAGCCTCACCATCAACTTACCCCACTGGATAATTGATCAGATACACCTAGCTCACAAACGATGGCCGCGGAAACAGGTTTTATATGGTTGCTGTGCTCTGACGAGAATCGTTTATAGGTGTTTGGCTTATGACATTCCGATTCAACGGGCCCTAATGTGGAATCGTGTAGAGCAGTTTAGAGGCAGGACATCCACTGGACCCCCTTCTAAGAAGATGAGAGGCACTATCCAAGTCCCATGTGCTCAACCACGTGGAGCCACCCTAACACCAGATGTTACCCCTCCACCCCGAAGAGTCCGACCATTCACACTCCGACTTCCAAGACGCAGCACCGATGGTTCCACCTTGATATTCCCTCCTATCCCAACCGATCTTGAATTTCCCAGTGGTGCACCTTTGGAAGAACTCACTAATGAAGATTTCGAACAATTATTACAAGATGTAGAGCTGGAGGCAGAAGAGGCACAACAAGCGGAAAACGTGCAAACGCAGGCCACAACCTCCCAAGCACCTGTCACCCCAGTTGAAGTGGATGAAGAGGATGACGGAGATGAAGAACAGGAGGAAGATGAGGAGGATTATGATCAAGAGCATCAAGAGGAGCAACAAGAAGTGCCAGAACTTGTAGGTGCACCAGCATATACAGCTCAACTACAAAGGTTATACTACACAATCAAAGCAGTACAAGAAAGGCATCAACTCTCTCTTGTATCAGGTCAAGCTTTGATGCAAGAAATGCTATCAGATGAGGGGGTGGACCAACATTTCATTGACACCCTCAAATTAGTGTCAGAATCTTTAGGAGTTCCGGAGGCTGTCCACACTGCAGTCCGCCAGTCCGTGAGGTATGACAAACGCAGAGTTGACACATTACCACGAGCAGGTAAGACTATCAGGATACCCGTCACAGAACAAGAAGTACCCATTGAAACAATAGCTACTCCCACAACCACCACTGACCTCTCTGCCAAAACCTTCGTTCAGACATCACCCATCTCACCCCAGCATCCTCCATCACCACCTTCTCCACCCCCACCACCACCTCCTACCATGGAAGAAACGACAGTCATCACCTCTGCCTTCACTTATAACCCATCCTCATTCACATCATTCTCATTTCGAGAACCCACCTCACAAGACACCCTCTTCTCCTTCGTCACCAATCCCTTGTACACTTCATCCCTTCTATCCTCCGAACCCATAACTGGCCATCCCATAATTCCAAGTGTAGTTGGAAACCCAACACCCACCGAAGGCACCCTGTGTTTTCCAGCCTATTCCCCACTACGGGTACCTCCATTCCATGACCCTCACTTCCCATCTGGCCCCTACCCCTCTTTCAACCTGACCTCACCACCCCAATACCCGTCCTTTGTGGAGCAGTTCATCCGCTCTCCAATGTTTCAGAGGCACATTTCCCCGATGTTCGCAACGACATCAATTTACACGAACACCACACTCACTTCACCTACCATACCCACCTACATGGTAGCCCCTGTACACACCACTTTGTCTGACCCAATGGACATCTCACCAACCACAGCACCTCTCCCCACGATTCCACCATCTTCCCCTCCCTTACCCCCCACCTCACCACTCACATCATTGGCACACACAGCATTCACTACCCCCTACCCAATCCCACCTCCCCTGCATTTCAAATTTTCCCCCTTGCATCTCATAATGTAAATAGCACGTTCAACACATTACTTCAGTGTGCACATCAACTACAGCAAGAATACCATCAATTGGAAGAACGCACTGCTGCCCTCCAGGCAGAATCTCAACGTCTGCAAGCTAGAGTCACCACTCTTGAAGCTGATTACCAAACGCTCCTAACCGAGCATACAACATTACAGTAGGCTCACTCCGAATTGGAATCAAAGACATCAACAGTAGATGACCAAGCAGTCAAGGAACTAGAAACAGTGCTTCAAGTGCAAATGATATCTAATGCTACACTCAGACGCAACATTGGGCTATTAAGGAAGCATATGGCAGCAGCACTAGAAGAGAACAAGAGACTTCAACAACAAAACCAAGACAACTTTGAAGCGGCTATGGAAGGAACTGTAGGAGCAACCATTAGCCCTACCAGATAAAGAGCAGTCCCATCGGAAGACATTCGCATCTTACTTGAGGAGCATGCAAATTTCTTGGAGTCATATGAAAAGTTAGAGACTGAATGTGCAGATCTAAAGAAACAGATAGCCAGTGTCCCCACAGCTCAACAGGAGCCGGTAATCTTGCAACACTCTACAGAAGAAGTAGAGACCCTCCGGAAACAGGTGGCAGAACTCCAAGCACGCCTCTTACCATATGAAAGGCCACCCTCGCCCATTGAAGAACCAGAACCTGAAACAGTAGTGGAAATCCCCGTCGATGACAGCTATGAAGAGCCATACGAGCCTATGCCGACACCTGGTGGTCGAACTACAGAGGAAGGACAAGACACTTTAGAAATTCAAGTTCCAAATTGGGTCAAAAGGGTCGAGAAAGTGGGTAAGACACATGATGATCGTGTGGCCGTGCAAATGCAATCTCTCACAAATCTAGAAGAAACTGTCCTTCGGTCTTCCTACTTTCAAAACTTATCCCATCAACGGTTAATCACAACATCAGAGTCGCAATACATGCCTTATTTTGTCTTACTACATGATTATAATGCAGAAGTCAAAAGACATACAGGGAAGGAGCCCACATTCGCCACTCAATTTGAGATAGGGGATTTACCGACAGATGCACGTGCTGGCTCGATCTTCCAACCTAATTGGCGTGCACGTCTACTAACCGATTACCCAGAGATGATGAGCACCTGGGCAACCATGCCACTATATATCAAGTATAATCCATGCTATTGCCTAGTGGTACGTCGCAGATCCTGGCAAGCATTTGCAATCAAGGTACGCAACAATAAAGAATGCTCGGCTTGGGTTAACTATCCATATTTTGCTCCACCTCGAGGGACCCCAACCGTAGCCTACATGATATCAACAATTCGGCACTGGTCTACACGTCTAAATAATGTACTCGACATAGCAGCAAAAATGTGTATGAAGATATTTGAGCTCATGACCATTGTCTTCAAAACCTTTCGGAATGTACAAGCTCCATACATCTCTGCCCCTGGATTCTCTCAAGGTAACAAGGATCTAGTCTACAACATGAGCCAGACTCCCTCGGTTACTATAATTTTTGCCTGGCATGCACGAATAAAGTACTTACCCGCATGCTTCAAGCAGACATTTGAGGAAATGTTCTCTACGGGATTCTGGGAATATCATTCAGAAATTTTCATTCCCAGACCCACACATTTGCTACACCTATTCGCAGTAGAACAAGCGATCCATGCAGATCAGTTACGTCTGCCACATCCGGACATTCCAGGACCAATTGAGTGGGATCGTATGATGACAGATTTGGCCAGAGGACTACGCATACAAGATACATCAGCTTGCCACTCAGGTTGTGGAATATTACATCCAACACTCCCAGCAACAAGGGTCTGTCAGGGACGACAGACGCGAGAGAGGGGGGGGTGTTGAGAGCAGTATGGGCACCCAAGGACTGACTAGACAAGGAAGCCAGCGGAGAGAGTCAGAGCGAGGTGAAGGAGTAAGTAGACAAAGCAGTCGACGCAAATCTAGCAGATAGGCCCTTCAAATTTTTTCCAAATCAACATCTTTATAACAGTGATTCTTATCACTAACAATCATTGTAAATACCATTTCATATTTTTGTAGCTCCATTTTGTGCAAGCCAAGGAGTCCTTGAGCTTGAGGAGCCTTAGAAGTACCTACATATCAATTTTCATATTTTTTAGACTCCGTTTAAGCCCTCAAATTGGCCCTGGAACCTAATTTTTAACTAGGCCGGACACTAGGTCTGGACAGAGCCAAAACCTAGTCAAAAACTATAAAAAGAGCTAGAGAGCTCATTTTTGAGGCTAGATTGTAATTGAAACGAACTTGTAAGAGCTTTTTGAAAGTAATCTAAGAACTCCATTGCTTTTCACTCTTTGTCTTGCCGTGTGTGTGCGTGTGTGTGTATGTGTGTGCATGTTTGTGTGCTTCTCACTCACGCACTTGTGCCTCCACTTGCTCGAGGTCTTCATACCATCCTCACGTCTTCCCGGATTGACATTAAAGGAGGTGCTACTCATCACTAAGCTACAACTTAGAATGAGCAGTTGGATCTGAACCTGTTGAACGAACAAAAGATCTAGAAAGCCGACGATTTATTCATGTGATTACTTGTCAGATTGCGGACTCAAAAACATAATATGATGTTTGTGAAGCTTGAATGTACCTAATTTTCTAAAAATTATACCAATCTTTATAAAAATTGCATGACTGCATGAGATCATGATTTGAGTTTTGAAAAGAAAAAGATAAAAAGTGTAAAGAGATTTTAAAAGAACCCTGATACTCTTCTGTTGGATATTGCAGGTTGGCCCATCGAGACGATGTGCAGGTTTAGCGAGGGCGAATGTCGGGATGAAATCCCGCACGGAGTGTGCACTGAGTTTTTTTCAAAAGTTCATTGTTTTTGAGTTTTTGTGTGATGTTTTTGATCGAGAGAGTGGTATATTTTGTACATATTTTGGCCGAATTAATTGATTGTGCGATGCGAAAACAAGTTTGAGATGTGTGTTAGAACCATGCGTGTAAATAACTGACATTAGACCCATGAAAACTTTAGGTTTGACCCTTGAAACTAACTGAAAATGTGGGTTTACCTCATGAAAAATGAACTTGCACCCTTGGAAACCCTTGGAATTTAGGTCCAAATTGTAAATAAACCCTTGGATTAATGTGCCTCACTTGATTGTGATCAAAGCCCTAATTTACCCGACTAAAATCCCTAGCTTAGACCCTTGAAATCGGTGTTTGTCCTAGGTCAAACCCTTAGACTAATTAATTTGTATATACAGTGTGAAACCAAAACATTAATTTAGGGAAAATAAAAAGGACAAAAATCAAAAATAGAATCAAGAGATGGGATTTTCCAAGAATAGTAAGTGAACATGCATGATGGTCTAAAATTAGAAAGTTGGTTAAGGAGGTTGGAAGTTTCTAGAGGAAAGTCCAAGGGTGGAGAGGCCTATAAATAGGTGCCTAAACTCATTTGTTCCTCCCCGTGCTCTTTCTTGTGGAACCTTCCTACAGGTATGCTCCTTGTCCTTACTTGTTCATTCATGTTTTTTTCATGATCTTGCTTATGATCTCCATTACCATAACATGAGAGAGAGGAATTTTGTTCGTGATTGTTATGCTATGTAGAGAATTAACTTAGATAGGATTCATTTTTCTACGGATTGGCTGTCGAGGAGCTAAAGCATGTGCCAGTTTTTTCTTAACACAGAAGATGTCCCTTTGTTTGACTGCGTATTACACTGACTTCATTATGAGATATGCGATGGGGATTCGGGAAAGGAGCTGCAGAGATACCACTCAGTATTGCTGTAGAACATGATGTTCATGTTATTTCTGAGCTTACTCACGATTGGAGAGGGCTTATACACACAGAGAGAGATGCAGAAGTGACTCGTGTGTAGAACTTATGCCAGGCAGAGAAGACGGAGAAATAGTCGGCCATTTGTGGTCTGGTCAGCGGCAGCTGAGGTGTTCGGAACTCCGGAGGCCAATTCTCAGAGAGAGAGAGTAAGTCAGCGCACAATCAGGGCTGTAGTTCAGAGAGAAGGCTGACTGAGAAGGGAGATAGAGAGAGAGAGCAGTGTGCGGTGGTTGGCACCATCAGAAGAGAGAGATGCTGCCAAGTGAGATCATCGGGTTGATTGGCGATGAGTAGAGAGAGAAGGAGATAGAAATTCCCGCAGTAGAATCTGGGTAGATATGGAGAAGGCGGCGCAAAAGATGCAGCGCTGCTGTTTCAAAGAGAAATAGTAGAGAGAGAGAGCCGTCATTACGCTGAAAACTTTGGAGGAACATGAGAGAGAGAGTGAGAGAGAGAGGAGACATGCTTAAGATCCGTAGAAATGAGCTCGGAAGAGAGAGAGACAGAGAAAGAAAGAGATACACGGTATCGTAGAGTCGGCAGGAATGATATTCGTAGCAGAATCATAGGAAAGAGAGAGAAGATCGGCGGCAGATATTCAGCTCGACGGCGCTGTACAGAGAGGGAGCTTCTACTGGTCGGTGGCGACAGAGATTAGCGGATGTCGGTCGACGTAGAGGAGAGAAAGTTGGTGGCGGCGGTCGATTGCGATCACTGTTGATGAGGTCGTCGACAGAAGAAGACCCGGGAGAGAGGAGGCACTGCTGACTCAATTGGACACAGAGAGAGTGAGAGAGAGGCGAATTCGGTTTTGCTGTAGAGGGTGACACGGAGCTGCTGCTCGAAGATCCGGAGAGATAGAAGAGAGAGAGATCAGATATAGTAGAAGACGGGGCAGCAGAGGTGTCGGCGTGAGTGGATTGAATTATTAGCCTAATTTTTCCTCGGCCGCTACATGTCAAGTTTAAGTAGGCACAGAAGATCAAGTGGCGCCGCAGATTAATCTTGGAGAGAGAGAGGCAAATAGGGTCGCCTGCTGCTTTGCGCCACGGCACACAGAGGGAGATACGAAGAACTTGATCGTCGCAGGAGATATTGGCGCATAAGAGAGAGAGAAAGTTAAAAGTGACAGATGAAGAGAGAGAGAGAGAGAGAGAGAGAGAGACGCTGGGAAGTCGGCAATGTAGAGAAATTGCTAGGAGAGAGAAATGAAAAGTGATGACAGAGAGTGAGAGAGAGAGAGAAAATCTGTATACTAGAGATGGAATTAAGAGTGAAACCGTTTACATCTGGTCCATTATAGAGCAAACGATTGACACGACTTATATGAGGATGAAGTCTCTTACACAAGATAATTCGATTAGTCTTTTACTCTATATGGAAAAGTCATGGTCAAAGTAAACATTAGCTTAAGTATTGTCTACCATGGTAATTAAAATTTATACATGATAGGAGTATTTCTCACGCCGGTGTAACTACACGCAAATGATCATGCTGTCTTTTCCCTTTGAGCATAAGAGATGATGGTAATTCTTCCACCAACGAAATCGAACCGTTGCATTAATTTAACAATGTCCTTAAAAAGTATGAACTCAATTGTGAATGGCTTTGAGCAAGAAAAATGAGTTACCGTTATTTGTAGGGAATGCATCTTTGCATGTGAAAGAGGACGAAAGAAAATAGAAAATGAAAATAAAGAAAAATACAGAGAGAGATAAATGAAAAGAAATATTTGAAAACAAAAAGGTCAAAAATAAAGAAAGTCTTTTTTTTACTTTACCATGTTTTCATGAATTTCAACAGTACTAAAGATTCTGCCTTACCCTGCCCTGCCCCCGTGCTCTTTCTTGTGGAACCTTCCTACAGGTTATTGCGATTTCTCATGATTTGAAGAAGGATTAAATGAAGTGACGAAAAGCTTTTGAGGACCGAAGATAAAGAGCATAATCTTATGGATTGCCCTTGTGGATCGTCTCCTCCAGGTTTCTGATTATATGAAGAGAAGTGAAAGCATTGAAGACTGAAGATAAAGAGTACCCCATCCCGTGGATTGCTCTTCTGGATCGTCTCCTCTAGGTTTATGCGATTTCTGATTATCTGAAGTAAAGAGAAGGAAGGCCATTGCGGAGGATACTTGAAGAATACAATGGACCGAAGTAAAGTTGGAAGAGAAGCTTGGACGTGAAGATCGAAGCGGAATCCCGTGGTCTTTCTTGTGGAACTTTCCTACAGGTTTATGCGGTTTCTCATTATCTGAAGTAAAGAGAAGGGAGGATACTATTGAGGATACCGGAAGTAAAGAGCGGACCGAAGACCTGAAGAAAAGCTTGGACCGTGAAGACCAAAGCGGAATCCCGTAGGCGATTTCTCGCACTCTAGCGAGGGATCTATTTTATATACTAGCCGGCTCGCACTGTAGCGGCGGCTTTCATATTGTATCATCGCACCGCACTGTAGCGGTTTTATTGTACCATCGGCCCGCACTGTAGCGGCCTGTTCGTATCACTCATTTTTATTGGAGTACTTCAGTTTCATTTTTCGTTGTATCGTTGCCTTCATCTGCATGTCGTGTATCACTGCGGTATCCGATCGTCTCTTTCCGACGCCCACGGTCCCACGTCTCGACACTTCCGAGGGGCAAGGGACCCTACGAGGATCGCGCATGCTCCAGAGAGCACAGGGGAGGCGCCCAGCGCGCAGACGCCGCTCGTAGGACAGCGGGAACGGCGCACCAGAGAGGGGCCTGATCCAACCCCACGCACCGGTTTCCTGCCACGACCTCCTTCTTCCCGACAATGTTCAATGGGTACATCATATGCTAAGCATCTGTAGATAATGCGTGTGATTGCACAACAACCATTCACCACTAGTTTTCTAGATGATCTTTTATTTGCTTCATACAACTGCTCCACAATCCATACAGGAAGCTTAATTGGTAACGCACCTGTCTTTGCCAAGTAAAGAGCGAACCATATTCTTTTGTGAGGTTGCATGAATCGATCTTGACCAGGAAAAGCAAAATGTTGCATGCACATACAGAGAGGGATAGACACGTTTGGTGTGAGTGCTGCCATATCTTTCAGCTTCAGTAGTTTCCAGTCCTTCATGTTAGTGGGAATGAGAGCATCTTTCTCAGAAGGTACATGTGTGCCGTGCATATTCAAAGCAGAGCTCACCAATTCCAAGGTAAGTTCGAACCTCTTCAACTCATTGTTTCCCAGCAAAGAAGGAGGAATGAACGTTCATGGTTTGTCCTTTTGTGCATTAGCCTGTAATGTTGATATCCAATAGTAACATCGTACGAGATCTGGTTTGGGTAAGAGTGCCTCAAATTACTCGGATAGCCCTGCACTTTGCCATATGTCTGAAGATCTTGTGTGTTCTGGAGAGTCTCAAACTCCTTTGGAGAAGAATTGGAATCGGACCCATGATCTGTCATACTCACACTTGGACTCTCAGATATACTTGGCCTGTCCTAAGGGCCCTGACATGCCATTGAACCAATGAGAATTTGCATGGACTCTCTTTGTGATTCTTGTGGGAGGATCCGGAACCGGTATTTGCTGGAGGTGTTGCTAGCTCTACAGGTCGTTCAGTTGGTGGCACATCAATAGGTAGACTGTCCACATCAATCCCTGCAGTACTTACTCCTGCCTGTGAGCTTGAGCCTGCTGCTTTTACCATGAGACTATGTGTAGCTGGTGATGCTTATCTGCTAGAAGAAAGGCACATTAGCATTGCATAGGAAACAAGATGTTATGGTGTTCCCTCCACAATACTAACATGACATTTCAAGTGATTAGGGTTTAGTGGGTGGAGTGTTTGTGATGTGTGAGAATGTTGGTTAGTAGGTTAGTGTTCATCCTAGATGCATACTTTGGATGTGCAATGTCCTTAGAATGAACCTACATCAAAGGGGACTGATTTACAAAATTGCATCAGGTGGTTTGATATGGGGTTTAAGTCTCCAAACTTTGATGGTGGAATCGTAGCTTTTATTGGTGATGACATGTAAAGGTTTGTGGACTGGATTGTGTTGGATTTGGGACTTTTGGGTACCCATTTCTCGACATACCTAGGTGTGGCCGAAGATGTAGTGGTGTGGAGTGTAGGTATTTGCCCTAGGATTTGTGCCAAGGGTGATTGTGAGTGTTGATTCAATCTTGTGAATGGAGGTGAAGCTATTTGAGATCGTAAGCAGGTCTTGGGCACCCATATCTATCTAGCATTTGGGATAGCCTTCATTGACCGCTTCAGGACCCAAATAGAAATGGAATGTCCAGAGTGTTGCCTAGGGTATTCTCTCATTGTGATCCTCGACGGGGTAGCTCGTTTGGTGCACCTTTGAGGCACTGTATCTAGAGCCGTGGGTTTTTCACCCTTGCGTACCCAAATCTGCTTCATGCCATGAGGTACTCTATATTGTACAAGTTCGTGCTCATGCTTCTTGATCGTCGGCCTCCTCTGTGTCGTGTGTTTCCCGGCTTGCTTTCCTCGAATCCTCTTTGGAAAAGAAGGGAACTCCTCTTTGACCTTTGCACTTTTTTCAAGAGAGATAATCTTTTGCAGCATAGAACTTTGGACAAGAATAGCATCGTTATCTTCATGTGGGTTTTTGGAGGGACGAGGATTTGTTGCCTTTTCTAGTGGCTTGAGTGCTTGATTTCCTAATTCAATCGTGATGCAGTTTTGTCCTACCCAAGCCTGAAGAAGTCCACTTCTTAGGTTGAGGTTGACTGCATGATCATAGATCCAGTCTTGGCCCAAGACAAGAGGTTCGGTAAGATCCTCGTCTTCAAAGACTAGCACTTTGACTGCCAATGGAACTTTTTGAATGTAGAGGGGTAGTTCCACCTTACCCATGCAAGGGGTTTCCACACCTCCCAATCCTATGAGATATGCCTCTATAGGATTGACTTCAATTGCAATTCTTGGTAGTAAGAAAGTCGAACTTCACTAGTGGCTACTCTTGAGTCAATTAAAGCTCTCACGGTCCTTGCACTCTCTCCTTGTCCTACTTTTGGTGTCACAAAAGGTCGTCAATCGACTATCCTATGAGAACATTCACCTGAAGCCTCGCACATGGCCATGTGATAACCTAGAGGTTCTTGAGTGTCGGGCCTAGATCTCTACCCTGTCTTCTCACTTTCATTCGTTGGATGCATTCTAAAGCTTCTGCTTGTGCTTCTTCTCTTCCTCTTCTACCACTTTACACATCCATAAGTGGGTGTCTTCATGCATCCATGAGGATCTTGATCCTATGGAATGCACAGACACTGTATCATCTGTGGCTCTGTGGATGGGATTCCATTGAATGGGGGGCACATCTCTATGAGAGAAATCTTTGAGGTTCACTTTGGTTGTGACACCCAAGTGTTGCAGATACAAAGAATTTGTCCCCCAATCCTGCACTTCTTGCAATTGACTCAAGAAGGGTCTTCCCATAATCACCTCGTAGGCATGATTATTGCTAAAGTCACATATAGCAAAAGTATGTTCAAACTCTACACCACAAGTGCTGAGAGTTATTCCTTCTAGTAGCCTTAAGGGTATCTCAATGTGACCATCCGCCATTTGAACCTTCATTCTTGTTGGCCTGAGTGCTGGCTTGCCCCAACGTTTCCATAAGGAAGTGGTGGCAATCACAACTCCTGCACCTGAGTCTAAAATGGCCTTGGTTGTGTAACCCTGATGAGTGATAGGGAGATAGATGTTTCCTTCTTCTCCTTTGCTCATGTCTCTTATCTTGTCCAAAGGTATTTTCGGTACCGTTCTATGAGATCCTACCTGGGAACAAGGTTTTGACATGTCTGGCACTTTCTTGGCTACATGTTTCCATAATTCAAGCTTGACCTTGAGTAGCTCTTCTAAAGTAAGATTGCATTGCTCTTTAGTATTCTTAACTACCTCTGTGTTCCTAGGTATGATTGAGTCTTCGTTTCTTATCATGACCGTAGGTGCTCTCATACAAGTGGACTTTGCTTCCCATGGGCTTGTGAAATGGGGTAGCTCCTATAAGGAATTGGACTCAAAGTCTAA
The DNA here is from genome assembly GCA_020310875.1 of Ceratopteris richardii. Lineage (NCBI taxonomy): Eukaryota > Viridiplantae > Streptophyta > Polypodiopsida > Polypodiales > Pteridaceae > Ceratopteris > Ceratopteris richardii. The sequence goes on from CM035413.1 coordinate 111,910,362, forward strand.
TCTCTCTTGAGATTGGGCACTCTCATGCTCTCCATAAATGGAAGGAAGGTCTTGTAGGAATTGATCTTGGGTGTCATCCACAAGTTCAATGGCAGGAGGAACTTCACTCTCTTTAGCCCATTTCTCTTCCTGAATCTCTTACAAGAATTCTGGTGAGTATTGATTCATAGAAGAAGAGATGTCTGGTTCAGTGGAGTTAGGCACATAAGCTTCCTTGGGAGGAATTCTTATTCTATCACTTGTCCTCTCCTTTGCCTAGGAGTTGGCTCCTTTTCCAGAATTTGCAATTATCGTCTCCAATCTGTCTAACAGACCGTCAAAATGCAATGGTGTCCTAGTGGAGCTAGAGCAATTAAAAAGGTGACTGGCCTGTGGGTGGGTTACGTGTAGTGGATTAGAAGGTTGAGGAATGGAAGGTGATGGGGATGGTAGTGGAGGTGGGGTGTGAGAGTGCGTTTGAGATGTGATTTCTATTATTTTGGCCTTGGTCTCTCACAGACTTTCCTCAAGTTCACTCATCTTCTTTGCCCATTGCCTTTTCATATGTTCACGACTATCTCTCCAAGCTCTTGTCCTCTTCTTATTCTGGATCGCAGTCTCGCTAACCTTCGCATTCTTTTCCTGGCCTAAGTCTTGGTCTTGCTTAAGTGCCTGAGCTGTGGTGATGACTTGCACCAGCGTCGTGGATGTCACACTTCCTGTGGAGTCTACCAGTAAGCCAATAACATTGATAGGAGCGATTTTTGGCATATTCGTGGGGTTTTTGGGACATTCTCGTAACAAATGCTCCTTTCCACAATCTGGACAAAAGCCCTGAATTGTGACCGCTTGGGTTTGTGTGGGTGCACGTAGAGGGCAATCACGAATGAGGTGATGTCCCTAACATCGAAAGCATGGTCCTCTAGGAAATGGAGGTCTTATTTGCCTAGGTTGAGGTCTAGAGTTGGGGTTTGTGTACATGACATTTGCATATTCTGGATCCCAACTAGATTCACTCAACTCTTCATAATAGTATGACTCACTATGCTCGCATGTAGTATGCCTGTGGGTGCCCCAACTAGATTCACTCAACTCTTCATAATAGTATGACTCACTATGCTCGCATGTAGCTTGGTTTCTGTTTGGTGTGATCCCATGTTTAGGTCCATATGTGAGGATATGGATCAACTTTTCTGCCCATTGGGGACATACTTTGAGATTAAAAGGTAAGTGTCTGACAGATCATCCGGTACTCCTGTGGGGGGTTCTCCATGTGTCATTCTCGATAAGTGATCTGCTCTAATGTGTGTTTTCCCTTTCAAGACTACTACCTCAAAATCAAACTCCATCAACAATAAAAACCATCGTACTAGTCGTCCCATATTACAAGGCTTATTGACTAAGTACAGTAGAGCTTGATGATCGATGAAGAATTTGAATTTATTTGCCAATAAGTAGTGTCGAAACTTCTTCACGGCGTACACCATCCCTAAACCCTCTCTCTGAGTCGTGGTATAATTGCGCTCCGCTTGATTCAATTGTCTACTGGTATAGGCTATAGGGTGGTCTAACTTCCCTGTATCCGTGGGTTGAGCTAAAATGCAACCAATGGCAAACTTGGAAGCATCTACGTGAATGTGAAATGGTTTGTTCCAATTAGGTACTCGAAGGATTGGTGCTGAACTTAATCGACTCTTTAATTCGTTAAAGGCCTTTTCACATTCTTCTGTCCAATTAAATTTGAGACAACAATGCATAAAGAGGTCTAGCAATTATGGAATACATGTGTATAAATCTATGGTAGTATCCGTAGTGTTCCATAAATGCTTGCACTTCTTTAGCAGTCTTTGGTCTCGACAAATCCATAATCACTTTGATTTTTTCTTCATCTGTGGAAATTCCATTTTTAGAGACAATGTGTCCTAATATCTTTCCTTGTCAAACCATGAAGATGCACTTTTCTGGATTGAGGCATACTCTATATTGTCGACATTTGGCAAAAATCTTTCCTAGTTCAGGGATATATTCTGATCGTATAGCTAAATAAGTGCATAAATCATCCACGTATACCTCCATGCTCTTCCTCAAGAACTCCTTGAATACATGGCACATCAATCTTTGGAAAGTGGAAGGGGCATTGGTTAGACCAAAAGGCATAACCCTAAAGGCATACACTCCCCATTCAGTTGCAAAGGCCATTTTATGTTGGTCCTCAGGGGAATCGCTACCTAATTATACCCTAAAAAGCCATCTAGAAAACTATAAACTTCCTTTCCTGCCAGTCTTTCCAAAAGATGATCAGTGATGGGTATTGGGTAACTATCTCTTATGGTGGAAGCATTTACTTTTTCCAAATTAATGCATACCCTTAACTTGCCATTCTTTTTTGGCATGACCACCAAAGGTGATACCCATTCTGTGTGTTCGATCTCATAAATGAACCCAGAATCTAACAACTTATCTATCTCTTCCTTAATTTTTGCTCAGTAAACATCGTTATAAGTGTATGGTCTTTGTTTGGAAGGTTTGGCCTCTCATGTCATAGGGATTCTATGGGCACAAATAGTAGGATCTACTCCTTTTAAATCCTTATATGTCCAAGCAAAGACATCCCTATATTCTCTTATGAGTTGCATTAACTCTTGTTCTTCTTCCATGGAGACATCCTGTCCTACAAAGGTACATCGTTCTTCTCCTTCCTCCAAGGTTACTACTATTTTCTTGGTCTGTTCTTTGTTGTCATATGCTATTCCTATTTGTGCTTCTTGTTTTGGCGTTTGGATAGCAATTTTTCTCTCTTCTACTTCATATTTTTTTGAAGTGGACAGGCACTTCGAATTGATCTTGGGGCCTGTTTTCTCCATCTTCTTTTTCTCTATCTAGTCCATGTTCTTCTTCCTGTGTCCTTTCTTGATTTAATTCACTAGTTATGACACTTATTCCTTGATTGTCACTTCCTAACTCAATTTGTTCGTGCTCCATTTCAATGCTCTCATAATCCTCGTTCCATTCTTTTTCAATTACTTCTCCTTCTTCAGTCTCTTGAAGAACTACCACATATAGGCTTACGTCATATCCTTCGTCATCAATGCATTCATTCATGGTTATTACTTCTTCGTTTACACATACATCAAGAGTGGCTAAAATCTCCATCCAACCATGAGGTTCCAATTCTTCATCTAGGAATATTTGAGGCATGTAAGCTGGATCTTGTACAGACCTAGAGACTCCTTGCCTGTGCTGCCATCCTTTCTTTCTTTCCTCTTCCTTTTTTGCGGTCTAGCATATCCATAGATGAGTGTCTTCGTTCATCCATGATTGGTCATTTGAACCTATACTGTGAATCAACTACTCGTCCTCCTCCTTATGGATCAGATTCCATTGCAAGGGGGGAACATCTTGATATGTGTATGTGTGGAGATTTATTCTGTTCGTGGTTCCTTTGTGGTGTAAGTATACTGCGGCTTTTCCCTAATTTTGCACTACCTTCAACTATCTCATGAAGGGTCTTCCCAATATCATCTCATAGTTGCTAGCCCTTTCAAATTGACAGATCGCTAAGGTGTGCTCGAATTCAACTCCATAGGTGGTAAAAGTTACTCTTTCCAATAATCCCAAGGGCCGTTCAGTGTGTCCGTCTGCCATTTGTATCTTCATGTGTATAGGTCTTAAAGCTGGTTTTCCCCATTTCTCCCATATTTCTTTAGTCGCGATTCCTTCTCCAACTCCAGAATCTAAGATAGCTTTAGTGGTGTAACCCCTATAAGTAATTGGAAGGCATGTGTTTCCTTCATCTCCCTCACTGAAATCTCCAACCTTATTGACTGGGATTTTGACTGTGGTCACTTCATCAGGCATCTCCTTCTCTTTTGACTTGATGTCCAATTGACTGGTTAGCTTCTCCTTCAAATGTGGTTTTATGTTCAAAAGTTCTTCCAATGTCAGAGTACAAAGGATCTTTACCTTTCTAAGATGTTGTATGATGTCCGATGTTTGGATTGATGGGTTCTGCTCTTTTTTTCTTATTGAGCGAATACAGTATAATTCAGAATTATGTTTGTATTCCCCTGTGTAATTTGGCAAAGCCTTCATACTGTCATCCTCCTTGTCGCTCTTGTCAAATTGTAATAATCCTTCTGAATTCAGCTCAGGTATTGAGTCTTCCAATTCACCTTCTACTTCTAACTCCTCAAAGGGTGGTTCAATTCCTTCCACTTTCTTCCATCTATCTTCTTGGACTCTTGCCCACAAGTCTTTAGGCCACTCCCCGTCTACCTCGGGGACAACGAATCCTTCTCTTTTATCCTCGCAGTAATTTCCATCACGTGTCTCACCTTCTTTTCCTTTCTCGGGATCATTAGGGATGACACACTCTTGGAATTCGTTTTCGGGAATTCGTGAATTGGGTAGTCGAAGAACATGTTTTTCTAGGGTCTGTTGAGCTACTTCAATTAATTTTCTGCATATCTCCAACCTTTCTTTCTCTAGGTCACCTCTAGGATATTCTTTTTCATGTTGTTCAATGGTTGTTCCTGCTCTTATTCATGCCTGGTACGCTGAATATTTTCCTTGACGATGGTCATAAGATGGGTCATCTGGTTCATTACCAACCACAGGCGTGGCAGGGACTATTGCTCTCTCAGGGTTCTCTTCCTGTAGAGCTATTTTCACTAGGACAACATTTTGAGGGTGGGGTGGTTGTTGACCTAACACTGGTTGTGGTTGAGTGTATCCTTGGTAAGCATAAGGTCGTGGTGTTGGTCCTTGCTTCCAGGTATGTGGGATACCTAAAGGCTTCTCCTCCTTGATCTCTCTGAGGGTATCCATAAGGTCTCACTGGCAGTTGGACTGTTCTCGATTGCCGATTTTAAGGACAATTTTCTGTGCTGTGATTTGTGTACTTTTGTTCTATGTTACAATAATGCATAGGGCCCGGGATGGGTGGTCTATTGTAAGCATAAGCAGGTGGTGGGACTACTCCCCTAGTGCACAAATGAGAAGGACGATCACCTCCACAATGCACACATCTCTAAGCATGGGTAATCTCATTGGATTGTTGGAGTAGTTCCTCGGCCCTTGAACATTCAATCTTTTTGCCACTAAGTCTGCTATTTCCTCTACATTGTTCCTAGAGTTTGACGTGCTAATAGCAGAATCTTGACTTTTCACACTACCTTGAGGTATTTTCAAGTCTTCTACTAGATTGTCCTCTAGGTCAATACATTGTTTCATACATTCTTGCAAAGTTTGAACTCTTTTCACATATACTAGAGATCTTAATGATCCATTCACTAATCCTTCCAAAAACAATGACACCATTTTGTTTTGAGTAGGTCTCTCTTCAATAGGGCATCTATCCACATATTGCTTGAATCTTCTCACTACCAATCTCATCGATTGCATAGGAGCTTGTTTAAAGCTATGGATTAATGAGGAGGAGTTGTTTTTGATTCTAGACTTTGTGAATTCTTCAATTAATTATTGATAGATTTGCTCCATGTTTTGAAAGTTATTAGGATCTAATGGTTGGAACCATGCTAATGCCGTGTCTATAAGGTTAGCCCAAAAGATTCATATTGGATCAAGAAATCTTCCACTTGTTCGGCTCTGATTACTTGCTTGAATTCAGTTATGTGATTGTAAGGTTCATTGGAGCCATCATAGTGGTTTCTCATGCATTTGGCAACTTGGATTGGCCTTAATCTTCTTCCTGGTTCAGGTGCTCTAGGCATTATAGGGAAGACTGGTCTTCCTATCGGTATACCAGGTCCTCTTACTACAGGTGGTCTATCTAGGACAGGAATTCTATTCCTTGGTTCAACTGGTGGTTGAGGCCGATAATTAGGATTATTGTCCGGTGTCGCGAATTGCACATGTGGTCTGACTGGAATATGCGTTTGTCGTGTCTGTACCGAGTGCTAATACGAATTATCTTGATAAGTTCCTTGGGGTTCTGTGAAGTAGTGGCTTGATCTCTAGGAGGGAACACTAGTCTATTCTGATATTTCAACCCTGCTCGTTCTAACTCCGTTAAAGGTCAGTACCTCCTCTGGTTTTTGTCCAAATACATGATAATGGTGGGGAGTTCAGGATCTTGTAACTCATAGATGGCGATTGGGTTATTGGCCACTTCCCATAACCAAGAGTGGGCTCTGAGAAGATGTTCCATCCCATTGATCAAATAGACATCCATTAGGGAATCATCTTGGGGAACTAGGTCTCCTCTCCAAACCCTGATGACCATGGATCTCCCTCTAGGGATGGTTACCTGCTCTTCATGTCCCTCTTCATTAAGGTTGTGGGCATTGTCTTCTTCCCCTTGTTCGTTGATGCTTTCAGGGTGTTCCATAACTACATACTGAATATCTCTTTCGTCCATATAGAACCCTCTTGCATATTTAACTGTTGGTCTAGCTACTATGTAAGCATTTGTAGCTTTCTTTAGTCTGGCCACTAATCGGTTTAGCCCATCTAGGTAGATAGGTATCCCGTGTTGGTTGGTGTTCACATATTCTAAAGATGTCCGATATTCACCCTCAATAATTGACATCATGCTAATTATTGATATAGAATTCTGCATATCCTCTGAAGCCATGAGAATTTCTTCCTTAGACTCACTCGAGGTTTCAAAATAGTGTGAACGACTACTTGGTTCGGCTACACTTCCTACAGAAGAAATCACACTTCTTCGACTCCCTAGGGTTCTTCCGGATCTTAGGTTCATTCAATTGAAGAATTCTAGCCTAATTAAGCCAACCTCCAGCTCCTAGAGTTCTTTACTGAGGGTCTGAGTTCTAGGGAATATTTGGTTGACTTAAGACTTACAATGAATCCACGATACACGATACTTGAACCAAAGGAATTCCACGATACTCGATATTTGGTTGACTAGGAAAATGCCATGATACTCGATACTTGACCCACACGATACACAATACTCGACCAACTAGGCAGATCACGATACACGATACTTGCTTGGGAGATCACAATACACAATACTTGCCTGGAAAATCACGATACATGATACTTGCATGGTAGATCACGATACACGATACTTGACTGGCAGATCACGATACACGGTACTTGCCTAGCAGACCATGATACACGATACTTGCTTGACAGATCACGATACACGATACTTGACTGGCAGATCACGATACATGATACTTGCCCAATATCGTGAGCCAATCAACGATACTCAATACTAGGAACTTCACGATACTCGATCTTGCACAAATGTCGCAAAAAGCAACCTCCACGATACACGATATGCAACAGGTATCGCGATCAAAAATTCATGATACACGATACTCGACTAAGAGAATTTCCACGATAGTCGATACTAGGCAAATATCGTTTTCAGTGTCCCACAATTCTCGATATTTCATAAGTATCACGAGACCTTTCCCGAAGATGCTCGATATCCACCGGGTATCATGAAAAGTTCAACGATACACGATGTCCGTCAGGTATCGCGAACAAAAATTCATGAAAGACGATATGTGACTAGTATCATGAGGATTTCTCAATGATACTCGATATGTGACCAATGTAAGTATCGCGTTACTCAACCACAGGAGGTCACGATATCCAAATATCACAATATCTCAACCGCGGGAGAACATGATACTTAACATTTTTTCAATTTTTAGCAAGTGGATTTGGAGTTTAATTGCATACAAATGTTCCTAGAGCTTATCTACCCTCTCCACTCAGCCAGAATCACAAAAATAACTTCTTCACCCCTTAAATCATCTCTCACGATACTTGTCGCAGGCTATTTGACAGTGTTGCTAGATTCCACCAAATTTTATGAGTAGAGGATGGTTATGGTTACCTTGGGAGCTACTCTCCAACTCCTCTACGACCTTTTTGCATCTACACCTCAAAATCCTTGCTTCCCGATTGTGATATTCGATCTCCAGTGCTCGTGATACTTGCTTTGAGAAAAATGACTTGTTGAATACAAATTTTTTTGGTTTTTAACTTTTGAAAATTCATCTTAACTAAAAAAGACCACAAGAACCAAGGTTGAATGCTACTCTACCTTCCTAACCTACTCCCTTCTTCCTTTTACTCTAGTCACTCCACTCACTTCCCTAGGCTATCAACTCACTACACACACTCCAAGAGCGAGAAGTAGTAAGTGCGGATGAGTGTGACTTACCAAAGAAGAGAAATTCACAACTCCTCTACTCGCTTCAATGCTAAGAGCTACTTACCATCACACGAATGCCTTGGTTTGATTCGAATTCCCCGGCAACGACACCAAAAACATGTGTACCTAAGTACCAACTTAGGGACTTGTGGAGAAAGAGACTATACCTCGATCCCCCTCAAGTGCATATAGTGGGGATTCACACTTTATTTATCAATCCGGGGAGTATCAAAACCTAACCGAGTGTATGAAGACATGCATTCAAATGATGATCAATGCAAATGAGCTTCCCAAAGCGTGTGTATAAGTCTAAGTCTATTCCAAACAAGGTTCAGGGATCTGTTGAGATGTCAGGATACTTGGAGCAGCAGCCAACAGTAAATTGAGCTTTTCTCTCAGCTCCGAACTCCAAATATAGTGAATAGTGGGTTCATTTCGAAGCTCTCAAGAAGATGCATCCAATGGCAGTGTCAATTTTGACACCTCTATTTCACGTTATGAGCAAAATACTGAGTCGAGGGAATGACCTTCCTACACTTCAACACTTCCTACACTTCACACACATCTTAACAACAGCAAACAAGCACTTTCATGGATGGACAACACCTCCAAACACTCTTTTCAAGCATCACACATGCACACAAGCTCACAAAGAAGATGATACAGAGAGGAGAAGACACAAATTCGAAATTCTGTGCTCTTGATTCTCACAATGGCAAAAATGTTGATTTCGTGGCAAAAGCTTAACACTAAGCTGCGGAATATTGCCACTTGTTGAGCTCTAACAAACCATCATCAAATGTTGAGCTCTTGTACTATTTGTTGACGGAGCGAGTGAGCTTAACTAGCTAAAGCTCAACTTTAGAATTCACCACGCTACAAAAACTAAGCTAGAGTGATATTAGAACACCTCTATAATCATCAGTAGCTTAGCAAACTTCTTGAAACTGAAAACTTTACAACTTTTTTTTAAATTCAACGAAATGTCACCGGAACTTCACCAGACTGTCATCGAAATGTTATCGTAATATTACCGGAATCTTATCAAAATCCACTGCAATTCTGTTTGTAGTTACTTCAAATGATTGTTGATGAAGTAAGGAAGTAATACCTGAGCTTCCTTTAGTGAATAAACTCTATCTGAAGTTTGAGAAAAAACTTCACCAGTTCAAGATGTCTTTTACGGTGAGACACTGTACTGTGTGTACTTGTCCTGTTTCACAAAATTCTTTGATCAGTTTGTAATTGAGACTACTAGCTTCAAGATAAGCTATCTCTCATGAAAAACTTTACACTATGTTGCGAGATCTAACTTGTAGATGTACCGGAAAAACATTTACTGAGAAAACTGTAACTGTTAACTAACTTTCACAGTAACATGAAAATATTCAGATTTCTTGACATACGAAGAATGCGCTCAAAACTTCCACATGAACATGTGTTTTCTATTAGAGAGGATGTGTACAAAAATAGCTTGGCCTCACTTTGCTCATAGCTATGGAAAACTCTCCTACTTTGAGTAGTTATTCCTTACCATTTCTCTCAGATGAATACCCGACAGTTCAGGTTCTATTATTCATCTCTACATACGCAATCTCTGGCGTCTTCTATATCATTATCCTCAGTTTCTATATGCACTATTCTATTCCGGTTCTATGCATACATTACTGCTCCCTTCTTCTGCTCATATATATACATTTTGTTCCGAGATTCAAAACTCGAAGTTTCTATGAACTATATTACAGTCGTGAATTTGTCCCTTCACTAAGGCTTGATTTTCTGAATGCTTTGTTTCTGCTTCTCTTTGTCTTTATGTCTGTCTGTATGTCAAATTTGTGAGTGATTCTTCAACAGCTCCCCCTCAATCACTAATTTGCATTCTCTGATCTTTCATATATTCTTCTTTCTTTTATATCTTCCATTTCTTAGAATATGCTTGTCTTTACTCCATCTAAGCTTTTTGTCAGAATATCTGCAATTTGATCTTTTGTAGATGTTTATACTATTTCAATCTCTTTTTCCATTACCTTTTCTCTCAAGAAATGATATTGAATCTCTATGTGTTCTATTCTTGCATGAAATACTGGATTTGCTGCAAGATACAATGAGCTCATATTATCTCCATGTATGATAGGTATCCTTGATCAATACCCATACTTCTGAACAAGGTCTGCATCCATATCACTTCTTTAGCTGCTTCCACAAGTCTTTTATATTTTGCTTCTGTTGACGATAAAGCCACTGTGTGTTGCTTCTTTGAACACCAGCTCAAAAGCTTATCTCCTAGGTATATCATATACCCATGTGTTGACCTTCTGTCATCTTGACTTCTTGCCCAGTCTGAGTCATTGTATGCTCTCAGCTTTATATCTGATGTAAAAGGATAATATAATCCTTCTTTCATAGTTCTTTTGATATATATAAGAACTCTTTGTCCTGCAACCCAATGTTGATCCTTCGGACAATGCATGAACTGTGAGAGAACTCCCACTACATAACTGAGATCCGGTCTTGTTAGTGTAGCATAAATTAAGCTTCCCACTAACGACTGATACTTCCTCATACCTTTAAACTCTGCACTATCATATTTGCTGAGTTTATGATTTACTTCAAGCGGTGTTGAAGCTTCTCTGCAATTCTCCATGTTAAACTTCTTCAGTAAGTTTAGGAGATACCTTTCTTGCGAAACATATACGCTATGATCTGTATATGTAACTTCCATTCCAAGAAAGTATGATAACTTTCCTATATCACTAATCTTGAACTCTTTTTCTAGTAATCTTTTTACCTCCTTGATTCCTTCATCTGAGGTTCCTATGATTATTATGTCATCTACATAAATACAAATGTAGATCATACCTTCATCTGTTCTCTTAATAAGTAGACTTGCATCAGCCTTTGAGGATTGGTATCCAAGGTCATTGAGATACTTCACAAGTCTGTAATTCCAAGCTCTTGGAGCTTGCTTCAATCCATAGAGAGCTCTTCTTAATCTGCAAACATGATCTGGGTAACTGGAACTTACAAACCCTTCAGGTTGTTCCATGTAGACTTCATCTGATATATATCCATTTAAAAATGCATTCTTTATATCCAGCTGACTTAGCTTCCATCCTTTTGATGCTGCTATAGCAATCAATGTCCTTATGGTTGACATCTTTGCCACCGGACTAAACGTCTCATCATAATCTATGCCATGCGTCTGAGCATAGCCTTTGACCACCGGTCTAGCTTTGTATCTGGCTATCCTTCCATCTGCAAGTTTCTTAAATTTGTAAACCCATTTATTTCCAATCACTTTCTTACCATTTGGTTTTGGAATAAGTTCCCAAGTCTTGTTCTCCTCAAGTGCATTAAACTCCTCCTTCATTGATTCTTCCCATTGTTTCTTACCTTTTGCTTCACTGTAATTTTGAGGTTCTTCATCTTCCTTTACTAAGTAAGCATAGTTTTTCTCAGTCAAATAAGAAATGTCATAGGAATACCTTGTTGGTTGTTTCCTTACTCTGTTTCACCTTCTTAGCTCATATTCTTCATGTGCATCTGAATACACGTCTTCATCAAATCTTGGTCCATCTTCGTTTCTCATAGCTGATCCAATCCTGGATGTACTTGTATGTATATGATCTTCATCTCCATTTACCTGCATATGTGATTTTCCTTTTTCTTTTCTTCTTATCTCTTCCTCATATATTTCATCATTATACTCTGTAAACTGTTTTGTTAGAGGACTCCATAACCTATAACCCATCTGTTTTTCATCATATCCGATGAACACGTAATTTTCAGCTTTTGGTTCAAGCTTATGTCTCAGTTGTGATGGTACATAAGCATAAGCAACTGATCCAAAAACTTTGCAGTGATCAAGTGTTGGCTTCTTACCCCACCAAGCTTCATAAGGAGTCATTCCATTTAAAGTTGTACATGGTAATCTATTTACCAGATATGTAGCTGTATTTACAGCCTCAGCCCAAAGATAATTTGGACAATTCTTCTCCTTTAGCATTGCTCTTGCAAACTCAACTAGAGTTTGGTTTCTTCTTTTTGCTACTCCATTTTGTTGTGGTGTATTCTTGCAAGTTATTTCTCTTTTGATACCTACATTCCACAGATAATCATTGAACTCTCGAGAAAAATATTCTCCTCCTCCATCAGACCTTAGTCTTTTGAGTTTCTGTCCTGTAAGTCTTTCAGCATGTGCATGAAAATGCCTGAAAGCTTCAAATACTTGTGACTTCTCTTTCAAAACATAAAGAATTATCCATCTTGTTGCATCATCAATAAAAAGAACGTAATACCTTGAGCCGCTGATAGATCCTTCTTTTGTTGGCCCCCATACATCCGTATGTATGAGTTCTAGCAAACCATCGTGTTTGTATCCTTTCTTCTGAAATGGTAACCTGTGGGCTTTTCCCATCTGACAGGCTTCGCACTTGTGAATCATATGTTGATTCTTCATATTTGGTAATCCTCTCACGGATTTTTTTTTTTATTCCTGTTTCATTAAAATGTCCTAACCTCTTATGCCAGAGGTCTAACTCTGTAAATACCTCATCACCATGTGTGATCAAGGCTTGACCAACATTTCCTTGTACTTTAAGAGTAAAAAGTCTACCTTCCTTTTTACCATGCACAATCTGATTGTATCCATTCTTTGGATCTTCAACAAATACTCCTTCATTTGTAAACCTGACTTGAAAACCTTTTTCTACTATCTGTCCTACACTGATCAGATTCTTCGGGATTGTTGGAACATACAAAACATTTTTTAGTAGGTCAGCTCCATTCTTACACTTTACTTTTCCAATTGACCTTACATTATGTTTTGTGTTATCACCTGTTTGTACTGTATGATTTGAAATACCTCCTTCAAGTTCTGATAACCATTCTATATTTCCTCACAAATGATTTGAACAACCAGAGTCAATATAGAATACCTTGAGGTCTTAATTCTCTAATATACTTATTGAGTTCATCATCAACGTTGTATGACTATCATTCTATGTATCATTCGCATAGTTGTAGTAGGTAGTGTTGTGAGACTGATTCTGTCCCCAACTTCTTGCTCCACCTCTACCATATCCGTCTCTTTGGCTTTGTCTACCTCTTTGATATCTTCCGCTTTTGCCTCTGCTATTATTGTTCTAATTTTGACTTGATCCTTGAGAATTATGCCAGCAATCATGAGCCAAATGATTGCTTAATCCACAGATCCAACAAGTCTTCTTGTTGTTAGTATGATTACCTCTTCCTTTACCTTGCATACATAGCCGAACTATGTCCTTTATCTCCCTCTGTCTTCAAATCTTGCTCAAATGTTAGCATTAGTCCAAGCAATTGATTTAAATCTGGTACGAAATGATTTAAAGAAAGTTCAGTTGAAAGTACGAAAGGTTTCCACCTTTCATCTCCTCTCATTCCTGCAAGCACTTGTGCTATCAACCTATGATCTTCGATATCTTCATCAATATCTTAGTGACATAATCACTAATGCTTTGACTTTGCTTTTTCTTGAACGTTGTAAACTCTGACCATAAGCTAGCCTTCCTAGCTTTTGTCGTATTTTGGAAATGATCTTCCAATGCACTCCATATGTCTTCCGCTTTCTCCAGACCTCTAATGTGCGGTAGTAAATGATCTGTAATGGTGTTGTAAATATAAGCTCTTTCCATTGCATCTTTCTTCTACCACAGCTTCAAGGCTTCTAACTCTTCTTTCTTTGGTTGATTGTCATCTTCAAAAGTAGGCTTCTTTTCTTCTCCTCTCACAGATATCATTAATTCCTTACTCATAAGTAAGGATTCCATGTGCATTACCCATGTGGGATAATTATCTCTGTCCAATTTGTCAATAGAGATATGATCTGCCATAATCTTCTTGTTTCTGTTACTTCCGGTGAGTGTAATGTTAAATGGTTTTACCTTTTACAAACCTTTACCCTTGAGAATTACTTCGGAATGTTTCTTGACGCCATTTGTTGTTGATCACCTCAGCTTTCACCTTTCTTGTGAAAGTTCTTCGAATTCTCTTGTATCTTCACTTTCGTTTACTCTTGAGGATCTTTCTGCTCTTCAGAACCTTTTCTACTCTGATACCACTATTGATTTCATGGCAAAAGCTTAAAACTAAGCTGCAGAATATTGCCACTTGTTGAGCTCTAACGAACCATCATCAACTGTTGAGCTCTTGTACTATTTGTTGACGCAACGAGTGAGGTTAACTAGCTAAAGCTCAACTGCGGAATTCACCATGCCACAAGAACTAAGCTAGAGTGATATTAGAACACCTCTATAATCATCAGTAGCTTAGCAAACTTCTTGAAACTAAAAACTTTACAACTGTTTTTTAAATTCAACGAAATGTCATCGGAATGTTACCGTAATATTATCGAAATCGTACCCAAATCAACTACAATTTTGTTTGTAGTTACTTCAAATGATTGTTGATGAAGTAAGGAAGTAATACCTAAGCTTCCTTTAGTGAATAAACTCTATCTGAAGTTTGAGAAAAAACTTCACCAGTTCAAGATGTCTTTTCCGGTGAGACACTGTACTGTGTGTACTTGTCCCGTTTCACAAAATTCTTTGATGAGTTTGTAATTGAGACTACTAGCTTCAAGATAAGATATCTCTCATGAAAAACTTTACACTATGTTGCGAGATCTAACTTCTAGATGTACCAGAAAAACATTTACTGAGAAAACTGTAACTATAACTAACTTTCACAGTAACATGAAAATATTCAGATTTCTTGACATACGAAGAATGCGCTCAAAACTTCCACATGAACATGTGTTTTCTATTAGAGAAGATGTGTACAAAAATAGCTTGGCCTCACTTTGCTCATAGCTATGGAAAACTCTCCTACTCTGAGTAGTTATTCCTTACCATCTCTCTCAGATGAATACCCGACAGTTCAGGTTCTATTATTCATCTCTACATATGCAATCTCTGGTGTCTTCTATATCACTATCCTCAGTTTCTATATGCACTATTCTATTCTGGTTCTATGCATACATTACTACTCCCTTCTTTCACTCATATATATACATTTTGTTCCGAGATTCAAAACTCGTATTTTTGGAAGTTTCCATGAACTATATTACAGTCATGAATTTGTCCCTTCACTAAGGCTTGATTTTCTGAATGCTTTGTTTCTGCTTCTCTTTGTCTTTCTTTGTCTTTATGTATGTCTGTATGTCAAATTTGTGAGTGATTCTTCAACAAAAAAGTCTTTACAAAGAGTCACAAATTGACTTATATACATGTGCCCTAAAAATGGTCCTTTCACACAAGAGACCGGCACTTTATTCACTAAAAGGTTAATTTCCTACTAATTACATGGGTAAGCTACTAATCTCCAAGGGTATGCATCTAGAGGACTCCTCTAGTGCATTTACATCGGAAAATTTGTTACAACAAGGCTATGATACAAAAATAAAGTGTCTGAATCGGAAAACTTTTGGGGCCCATCTTTTTCTCTGCTTTTTTCTCTTCTTAGCTCTGCAACAACCATCAATGAACCACACAACCACATCTCCAATCCCCACAATGTCACATTGGTAAGAGTCACCAAGTCTCACGATACCAAAAGACTTTGCTGCTTAATTAGAGAACCATTCTTTGTGTGGTGTCACATGGAAAGAAGCACCAGAATCTAGCAGCCACATGTGGGAAAGAGAATCAGCCATAAGAGCTTCAGTTGCCACACTACTACCAAGTGTGAACACATAAGCATCATCAGAAATAGCATTAATTTCTTCAATCTTCATAGTCGAAGTAGATGGTGCAAGTAACTATTTAACATGCCCATCAACATTCTGTCCTTTACCTTTAGCATTCTTTAATGCATAACAATTTTTCTTCATATGTGCTTTCTTATGAAAATAATGGCATTTGATATCCCTCTTCCTTGATTTACTTCTACTCTTATTCTGTTGACCATTTTTTCCTTGTTCTTGCTCCTCCCACGTTGCTGGTTCTTTCCTTGGTAAGAATCATGAACATTGTATGCATCTCCACTCTAAGTGCCAACCATAGATTTTCTATGAATCTCCTCACTCAAGAGTGCTCCACATATGTCATCATAGAGGAGTTTACCACCAGGTGCGCTATTGCTAATAGCTGTGCAAAATGTATCCCATGATGATGGAAAGGTGCATAACAATCATAATGCTTTCATTTCATTATCCATATCCATTCTTTGAGCCTGTAATTGAGAGAATATAGCATCAAACTCATTTAGATGAGCAACAACACTATCTATGTCCTTCATGTGAAGGTCATATAATTTTCTCATTAGATACACTTTATTTGATGCAGTCTCTTTTTCATGTGTATTCCATAACTACTTCCAAAGCCCTTGTGCACTTTCACATTCTAATATGGTAAAGTAAACATTATCTGCCTAGTGCAAGCAAATGGTAGACCTGACCATTTTATCTACCTCATCCCAATCATCTTCATCCATGTCAAGAGGCTTCTTTGAAATCCCATTTACTAGCTTCCATTGCCTCCTTTGAATCAGCACATCTTTAATCTGATTCTTCCATAGAGCAAAGTTTGTGCCATCAAATTTTTGGATCTCAAAATGGTCTTTGCCCTGCAAGTTATAGCTCCTTCTCAAACTACTGGCACTAGATCCTGATCCGCTAGATGTGCCTGAGACCTCTGATGCCATGATGGTAGAGAACTTAATAGAATGATAATGGAGCTAGAAGAGTCCAAACACCAACAAATAAGTGTATCACAAAGAAAATCGACTACTATAATGTTGACTAAACCAAAAATCTAGAAACATTTTGCTAGAGTATCCTCTGCAA
Organism: Ceratopteris richardii; assembly: GCA_020310875.1. Lineage (NCBI taxonomy): Eukaryota > Viridiplantae > Streptophyta > Polypodiopsida > Polypodiales > Pteridaceae > Ceratopteris > Ceratopteris richardii. Next base: position 111,927,320 of record CM035413.1, read on the forward strand.
AATGAGCATATGAAGAGTGTCAAAATATCATAAAATTGCAAGTACTGAGATGTTTACATGCATTGTGAATCACTGACTCCATTGCATATAATCAGTTACCCAATAGAAGCCAACTAGGCTTATCGAGCACCTATGAACAACTATCATATATCTCCTATGGCAAGGCTAGGTAAGTCTTCCAACTGCATCACCAAAGAGACCCCGACATTTGGGTGTCTTCTGATTAAGAAAACCTCACCACGACGCTCTTTATCAAACGTAAAAGGCTTTATGCAAAAATGTAACCGCTATATCAATGACCACATGGACGCACATAAGCGGTATCCACAGAAGCGTACATCATGTTTCTGTGCTCAATATATGTAGTAAAATGACACTAAAACGCTAAATGCACAGCCCAAAAAACTAGCCAACAACACATGCAAGTTTCTGTCAACTCTGATGTTTTTTGTGCAAAAACCTACATAAATTTGCAATGGCTACTCTGACCAAAGCTGAAAACCTTTCAAGAAACCTATAGTTTTATGAGTGTGGCTGAAAACACAGCCCCAAAGGTTGATATTTATTGTTGGAGAAGTACAAAGAATACTCTTCTTGATTTTTTTAGACCTCTATGAAGAGAACTATGTGTGAAAGTACTCCAAAATGGCTCCAAAAGACACCCCAAAAATGCTTTAGAAACAGGCTTTGAAAGCAAAGAATGAAGCTTTGAGGGACCAAAACATGTTCAAGGTAATGTTAACCTTAGTCTTTACCCTTCTTCACACACCACAAGAGTGTAGCTTAGTGGAAAGAGATTGCCACAGTTAAGCGAGCTTCGGGGGTAACAGTACTGGGATGGGTGATCTCCCGGGAAGTAGCGGGAACCTTTTCCTTCCTTGATCATTGATGTCCTCCCTGATGCACAATAAATGGTGACTTTGATGACTCAGATGACAAGGTATGCCAAGGTCTATGCCTTGGTTGCCACCTTAGTCGTAAGCCTTGGAGAAAGCCAGGGGGGTTGCTCACTTCGCATGCAGAAAAGGAACAAAGCTTTTGCATCAAACTGATCTGATATCAGTGAAGTGATTCGAAGGTGATGCACCATAGTGCACTCTCCTTCTCGAGAGCTACATGAGAGTATCCTTGGATTAGAAAACTAAGCTCCTAGTGCCACACATGGTACTCCATATAAAGGCTACAAAATACGCACAAAAAACATAGTACACATGAAGCATGAAGATAGACTTCTTAGGTTTTACAAATGTGTTCGGACTTATAGTATGTGGCTGACCAGGCCACTATATGTTTTTATTAAAGAAAATATACAAAGAGGTGTCTAGTGGCCATTTGGGCTTTCACATGGACACTAATGGTAACACTTTTTTAGTGTGATTTTCCAATTTGATATGCACTACATTTGTAAAATATATGTTTCTTTGCGGTATTGGGTAGTCCAAGTACACTTTGACTTTTACTAATTTGTTATAAGGTCCTCTCTCCAATTTAAGCAAACCTTTTGTGCCAAATCTCTTACTCTAATAGGGTTAAGTTCCATAGTTGAACAATGCTAGGTTCGTTGCATCTTGGAGCTCAAAGGTGAACAGTCTACCTATCTTTTCTCCTTTGGCTATCTTCTTAAATCCTTGGTATGGGTCATCTACATAGGCTCCACATTTTGTGAACCTCATCTACAAGAATTATTCCACAATATTTCCTACACTTATTAAGCTCTTATTAATGGTTGATACATAGAGAAGTCTTCTCAAAACATTCAAGTTACCATTGATTTCTTCATATTTCCAATCTTCTCCATAGGGTTCCTTGTGTCATCTCTTGTTTGTACTTCATGATTGTTCTTGGGGTCTTCCAAATCTAAGAGTAGTGCTACATTCCCTACTACATTATTTTAACATCCAAAATCAATATTGAACACATACTCATTTGATTTACCTCCTTTCATTGACATGTTCATGAGTAAAAATGAATCTTCTTCGGATTTAACATAAATGTAGTTGTTTTAGTCTCTTCTCCCTTTCTAGACACCTTGATAGTTGTTGTTGTCATTTTATGCATATTTGTATGGTCGCCATGAGCTCCATATCCTCCTTTATTGTATAATCTTCCTCTCTATCTCCTTGGGTTCTTGAAGTAGTGCTTAGTGATATGGTTGATTGATCCACATATGGTGCAACTTGAGGATCTTTGTGATCTACCCCTACATTTTCTACCACCTTTACATCTTTGTCTTGAACTCCTCCCTCTACGTGCAAAGTTACTTTGAGAGGTACTTGCTTTATCATTAGATTTCTTACCTTTTCCTTTGAAATCTTCACTTTTACTTTTATCTATGTAAAAGCTAGAGAATCGATTACCTCTATATGTCTTAGCATTCTTCATAAGCTTGGCTTCATGAGTGAAGAGTTGTTCCATGAGTGCATTGAAATCTAGTACTTGCATGCCCATGTATAAGCCCATGGTAGTGGTGAATACTTCCCACTTGTCATGTGTGTTGATTCCATTGATGAATTGCCTCAAAATTGGATCTTCATCTATGAATTCTACAATGCGTCCTAATGAATCACATGTATCCTTAGTCTTTTTGACAAATTTAGTGCATATTGCTTGGGCGCCTTGAGAGATGTGAACTCCATCCATAGTTGATTCTTCCTAGTCTGGGTGCTTGAAGAGAAGAATGCCTCAAAAGCATTCTAGGTCTTTTTGTTGGAGTTAGACATCAGCAAAAGCATGCAAACAATAAGGAAGAAGAAGAAGCTTGGATCGCAACACACAGTACTGAATGTATTACCACTAGAATGTACAAAGATAGGTAACCCATTAGGGCTATATCCAAGCCGAGGGAAAAAACCTCCTAAAGGAGGAAAAAACTACTCTAGAAGTCTTAGTGTGTTTACACACATGACTACCTAAATATATCAACGAATCCCCCCCACCCTCCAAGTGATGTGGTGAACAAGGCACTGGCACTCATGTATAAGGAAGTGCCAAGCTATGTGGAATCAATCCACAAAAGGAAGTAAGCCCAAAGCTTTATGAAAAGCTTCAAAATTCTCCCTAGGTAGAGCCTTCGTGAAAAAGGTCTGCAATGTTCTCTTGCATGGGCACATATGCCAATCTCTCCAATAGAGAACCTCTCCATGACATAATGATAATGCACATCAATGTGCTTAGTGTGAGCATGGAATATAGGGTTCCTTGTAACTGCCAATGCGCTATGACCACCAATGAAGATGGTGGTGGCATAAAACTGACCAAAGTCCAAATGAGCCACACTCAACAGTTGTTGTGAAAGTTTCCTTGTACTCCGCCTCACAATTGGAAGTGGCCACACTAGGTTGCTTCTTGCTCAACCAAGATATACTTGAGCTACCAAGCATGAAGCAAAGTCGATAGATCATGAACTATTGATAGCAGATTCTTCTTGATCTTTGGTACAAATAAGGCATCTGACAATGTAAAAGAACAGCCATCAACAATAGTCAGAATGATCTTATCAACTCCCACAATAGGATAAGAGGCGTTGTTGGTGCATGTGATAGTATTCCCTATAGGGTTAGGCTCAAGTGAAGTGACAAAACTATGCTACAAGGTAGTATGTTTGGGTCCCTCACTATCAAAGTACCAAACATCTTAGTCTACTACAAACAAACACTGTTAAGGAGAAGATGGGTCAAAATTGTAAACAGTAGTAAACACCCATTCTTTATTGTCCACTAGATTAGCATACTCTATTTTTGGTGTAGAGGCCTTTGCAACAACCATTCCAACCTCTTTCTTCTTTGTCTCTTTATTAGCCACTTTTGGACAACTCTTAATGACATGATCATTTCCTTTATAGTATTTGCAAAAACAATTCTGCATTTCTGATTTCTTCTCATCTTTGTCTTCCTTATTCGAATATGCAACATTTGCAAATTTCTACTTACTAGTAGATGAGCTGCATTTACCTTTGCCCTTCTGAGTAGCCAAGAAAGCTTGATCTACAACACACATGATACACATATTCTGTTAGACTGATCTTCCTACAACAGAATAGAGACTAACTCTTCAAATGTTAAGGCATTCGGATTGCCTTTCATCATCAAACGAAGAGTAGACACAAAACTCTAATATGAGTTAAGAAGAACATTCAGAACACTCTACACAAGTGAACTGACAAGAAGTATTTCATCAGTACAAATCAACTGTTCCTTCAAATCCTTGATCTTTTTCAAAAAACTATCCATAGAACCACCTTCACTCATGTGCTCACTCTCCAATTGCTTTGGGAGGTAAGCAACACGAGCCTCATTCCTAGCCTTGTACAATGTGATAAGTGTATCTCAAGCATCATTAGCTATTCTGCAAGAGTGAATGTCAGGAATAATGGCATGTTTGACAGAAAAGGGTATCAATGCATGCACTTGAGCATCTTTGCCATCCCAACGAATTCGCTTTATAGTAGGTGAAACAAGAGCTGTAGCACAAATAGGAATCTGTAGAATAGCACCATCTTTGACACCATCTACATTAGCTTTAATACCTGTATTTGCAAGTGTAATAGGACATTTTTGAACACCCTACACAATATTCCATAGTCCTTTTGCGACCAATACATGATGCATCATATAAGCCCACAATGGGTAATTCGTACCATACAATGTATCCTCAACAACCAACATACAAAATACATGACTGGTTTCAGCCATGGCCACTAAGTAAAATACCCTGATGCAGAAAATTGACTATATCTAAAAACGTTGAACAAAACTACCCTAATGAGTTCTACTAAACCTGTAGCAAACTTTGAGATGCTTATGTTGGCGAACCAAAACCTATATATATCTTTGGCACAAAAAGATGAAATAGCCTGCACAAGCATTGAAATAGTGCATTCGGAAGCCAAAACAAGGTCAGATCATGATTTCGGTACCACAAAGAAAAGCTTTTTTAATATCCTAATCACCCTTAGTATGCACACAAAAGTTTGTGTGATTCTAAGACACTAATTGGACAAGTGTCGATGATGCCCTAGATGAAGTGGCGACCTAGTCTGATACCAATTGTTGGAGTTAGACATCTATGGAAGCACGCAAACAACACAAGGAAGAAGAAGAAGCTTGGAGCACAACACACAATATTGAATGTTTTACCACTAGAATGTACAAAGATAATTAACCCATTAGGGCTATAGGCGTATGTACAAGTCGGGACTTTTGTGAAATCTTTAAACTCCTAATGTGTTGAAGTATGAAATAGAAAATGGATTTTAAAATGTATGCCCTTGCCAAAGCATCCTTTGCAAAACATGCGTTCAACCTCTCTTGATCCTCTTGTGTTGGTTGTCTTTTAATCCTTAGCATAGCCATCAAATCATCTCTAGAGATGTGTCCATAAATATTTCTTCCCTAAAAACATGCTTCCATCCATAAAGACCATGCTAAGTAGTTGATTCAATCCAAAATGCTAATTGCAAAAGAGAAACCATTATCCATGATGTATAAACTATGATAATGCTCTCATACCACTACAAGGAGATCATGGACATTTGCAAAGACAAGAGGGTCTTTGCAAAAAACGTGCTTTGAACTAGCCTATTCTATGCTTGTAGGTTGTAATAGACTTCCTAATCTATCCATTTATGCAAAAATATGACCATAGTACCTTTGTTTTTCCCAAAAATAAAAGTACCTTTCATTAGTTAACAAAAATAACACCCAAGGGACTACATATCCAATCTAGGATCAAGGAAAAACTTACATACACATAGGAGAGATCATTCCACACAAACATGCAATATAAGAGAAAAAAAAGAGTAGTTCTTGCTGAGGGGTGGAAAGATGGGGAAAAAACCAAGGAGGTAGTTGATCGTTCGACTAGATAGAATCACCTTGAGAGGTAAAGAAGGGGTCATTCCTCTAGATCTGAAAAAAGGCAAGCCTCCATCATTCATGCCATCCAAATCACAAAGGGACTACATATCCAATCTAGGATCAAGGAAAAATTTACATACACGTGGGAGAGATCATTTCACACAAACATGCAATACAAGAGAAAGAAAAAGAGTAGTTCTTGGTGAGGGGCGGAAAGATGGGGAAAAAACCAAGGAGGTAGTTGATCGTTCGACTAGATAGTATCACCTTGAGAGGTAAAGAAGGGGTCATTCCTCCAGATCTAAAAAAAGGCAAGCCTCCATCATTCATGCCATCCAAATCACCATGAAGATGGACTGGCTACCCCCAAAGAGTATAGATCAATCAAATCAAAAGTCTCAAACATTCTCAATCGAAGGAATTACATGCCACTCAAAGATGCACTTGCATCTCACTCTCCAAATAAGCCAAGGAGCAAATCTATTGATCAACTCCCACTAGGGGTCACCATCCCTCCTCAAAGAAGAGGTGTTAGCACCTTGAGTGGTGAAAATCCACCCATCATAGATCCAGAGGATAATATTATTGGTCACATGTTCATCACCAAGGGTCTGGATAGTAAGCGAACCCTTAGCAACTACACCCTGATCAATCAACTAGGTCCCATCCCTCCAAGTCATAAGCCTCGATTCTCAACTAGATCCACAAGGCCAATTGGCAGTCCCATAAATAATGCCATTGTGACTCAATGTGATAGCCACAACCTATGCACTTAGTAGGATGCCTCCCCTCCATAATTCAGCTAATTATAGATCACAATACCCCTTCGAGAAGCTAGCGGTTATAAAAGGAGAGTTTGAAGAGGCTATTGGCTACTCTAGATATGCTTCCATAAGGAAGATAGGAACTCAAACGAGAGGCCATGGGACCACCAAGCCCCTACTATAGCAAGAATGGTCCAACTAGACTAATTGATCCTTTAACCCAATAGTGCAATATAGTGAAAGAAAGTGATATTGAGGCTACTTATGGGGTGTAGGGGTCTGAGGATTGCCAATCACCAGGGTCCATAACAACAAATATGGGAGCATAGCGATGATTAACATGACAGATTTTTTGGCTACATGGTCGTGAATTTCATCAGATCGGGCATCGAGCGGGCATCTTCATATACACGATGCTATTCTCAACATTATTTCTGACATCGTTCCTGATGCTTCTAGTGATGTTCCTTGGAGTGTTGCTAGATTAGCATCGCTTATGCGATTGAAAAGTAAGCATCATATATGCGATGCTAATTTGTGTCACTTAGGTGATGCTAGCGAGCATCGTTTATCCACAAAGCGTATGATCATATACAGGATGCTTGTATATCGCTTATGCGATGGTCAAGCTTGATAAAAGTAAAAAAAGAAACATCAGTTCACACTTTGATCATGATTTTACGTGCAAATAATGATCAAAGAGCTCTCCAACATTCAAATATGCACTGTGCTTACGAGCTCCAACAATCTCTTCCTGAATCTCTCTCTTTTCTAATCTCCCTCTCATATTATCTCTCTCTCTCACTATTTTCTTATCTCTTTTGATATATCTCTCTCGCTATTTTCTTATTTCTTTTAATCTCTCCCTCTCTCTCTCTCTTTTTCTCTTTATTGCATGCTTTTCAAGAAGTTCATCAAGCATAAAAAATGGCTAATTATTGTAAGTACAATTTTCATTGTTTATATATCATTTAAATTGTTTTATTTTAATTAATTAAAATACTCATAAGTATTCATATGCACATATAAACCATACATGCTCACACTTTTACACATACATACATATGCACATACACACACATATACATGCACATGAACATACACACACATACATGCACATACACTTATACATACACATACACATACACACACATACACATGCATATGCACAAGTACATCTACAAACACATGAAAAGACATGCATGCATTATTGCATATACACATATGCACATTAACACATATTAGTTAAACACATGCATATGCACATTAACATGCATGCACATACACATGGATGTAAATGGATATGCATGCACATGCATGCTCATACATATACAAATGATATACATACACATGCACACACACACACATATATACATACATACATACATACATATATATATATATATATATATATATATATATATATATATATATATATATATATATATATATATATATATATATATATATATATATATATATATATATATATATATAAATATTCACATGTACACATTAAGCATACATACATATTCACATATACATAGTTAGAAATTCTAACACACAAATACACATACACAATCATAGAGATGCACATTCACACATACACATATACATATATCATACATGCACACATACATACCTTTACACATATGTGTGTGTATGTGTGAATGATGTGTGTATGTATGTATATGTGTGTATATGCATGTATATATGTAAATGTGTGTGTATGTTTGTATGTGTATGCATGTGTATGTGTGTGTAAGCATGTGTATGTATGTGTATATGTATGTGTATGTGTATGCATCTATGTTTATGTGTATGTAAGTGTATGTGCACTTTCGTGTGTTATTAATGTGCGTGCATTGTATGTCCATGTATTTGTGTATGTTTATTATAATTTATTATTTTGAATCATATTATAAGATAAATGTTTTTATTCATTTTCAATTGTTTATTTTTAAGATTTAAAAAAAAAATGAGAGCTTTATGTGACTCCTACTTGTGATTTTCTCACTTAAAATGGAAGTAAAGCATAAAAACTAAGAGCTCTAGGTCCAAAGTCACATTTAAATTTTACATATGATGAATATGGCTATGGATCCAAAGCTAATCATACTCTAAGCTCAACCTCAATTTTAGAAGCATTATTTTCGATTATGCATGCTTTCTAGATAAATCCTCTTGGATGCCTGCATAGTACATGTATTGTTACATGAAAAAAAAACATAGTAATGACTTGCATTCAACCAAATATGTGCTTTGGATGCTAATGCATATGTTTGCATGATATAGTTGATGCAAATTCATGTTATTGATGAATTTGGTTTTTCCCTTCTTTTTATGTACAAAACTGTTAAAACCTATATTATTCATGCAACAGAAACATTAAGCTAATGAAAGGAAAATTAGACTTATGCAACAAAATTAATTGCTTTATGCACAAACATTCTTTCCTTAGAGTGCATACATTAGAAGAATTGTATGAAAAAATGCCTAAGAGGTTGCTCATTCGAATCTTAACTTTTAGCTTTTATTTGAAACAATGAAACATTGACGTTTTAATGCCATGCTTCAATGAATAACACATCTGATTTATGTTTAATACAATAAGGATCAAACATAGAAACACATCTGTTGGCATACAAGTCATAAGAAGAGCATATAGGCACAAAGGAACAGTCATGCACAATATGGCAAGAAGGCCCAATCATTTTTTTCATAAACGATTTCCAACTCAAGTGATTTTCATCACTACACACACATTGTAAATCCCGTTTTTGATAGAATAGACTCCATTTTGTTCAAACCGGGGAGTCCTTGAGCTTGAGGAGTATTAGAATTAGCTACATACCAATTTTCACAATTTGTAGACTCCATTTGAGCTCTCAAATAGGCTCTAGAACCTAATTTTTTACTAGGTCGAACACTGTCTGGACAAGGCCAAAGCTAGTCACAAAACTATAAAAAGAGCTATAGAGCTCATTTTTGAGGCGGATTGTTTGTGAATTGAGCTTATGTAAGAGAATTTTTGACTAATGCAAAGAACTCCATCATTCCTCTCCTTGTTCTTGCCTTGTGTGCGTGTGTGTGTATTTGTGTGCGATAGACATACATTTTTGGCAAAAAATAGAGGGGTAATTTTTTGAAAATTTGGGCTTAAAATTGGGCATATTTGCATATTCAATCACCTATACCATTAGAAGGGCCTTAGAAAATGCATTAAACTCCTCAAAGTTCTTGATTGTTTGCTTTAACCCCCAAAACCCTGAACTGTCATAATGTTTTCATATGAAATCCATTTTTTGAGCTCTAGGGCTTGTCAGAAAGCATTGATTTTCAGATAGGGTATTTTGAAGTTGACCCTCTATGGGGTAGGTACACCAAGGGAGCTCTAGAGAAAAGTTTTGGTAATACAAAAAGGGGAAGAAGGGTCATTAAAAGTTTCTGTATCAAATTGTTTGTCAATTAAAGTTAAAATCTTGTGCTAAACTTGGGATGTTTACAGGATCATAGAGAGCTTTTGGAGAAATCAAAGCAAGTGCTAGTGTGAACAGGCTTGGGAATGCGCTTCTTGGGCAGACAAGCATAGCAAAGAGAAGCGACTTGAGGTTGGAACATCTCTCAACCCCCTCACTCCTTTCTTAGCATAGGCTGAGTGCAAATAGTTATCCCAATATACTAGGGGTATGATAGGAATATGCAAGTTCTAAGAGCCTCTAATTTCTCAAGTCTAAGAATAGGCTAAATTGCAGTCAAGGGACAACTTAAGGGAAAATAACCTAAACTAAGTGGATGGAGAACATCAAGTATGACACATTCAAGTACTCCTGACGACGCTAAATTAAAGACAAGAACACACATATAAAGGAACTCAAAAGGAACAAGTGACTGGTATCAAAGAATCAGCAACGTGGTTGTACAAGGATCATTGGGTTAATTGGAAGGGCATATGAACCTTAGATCAGGAAGACACTTAGGGAGAGACCGTTAGAGTATTAGATCATCTGAGGCTAGTGTCAACCATATAGCCAGATCTTGGGCCCAACAATTGAGCGATTACCCCTACGCTCTAGAATCAGAAACTAGTGACTGTGAGATGTCTTATAACATGGAAAGACCTGTAGGTAGCTCAAGAGTGGCATACCTAGAATGACCTGAAGGTCCCTACAAGGCTCAATTGGAGTATATCCAGACCAACCACTTAGGTGCACACATCTATGAGGATGGTCTGAGAAGATCTGTTTTCCTAATTAAAAACCTGAATCAGCCCATTGGACTAGAACTTCTACAAAAGAGAAGGGAGCATCATCTTCTGATGATGAGTTTGAAAGTCACCAACTTGCCATCACCCGAGTGGAAAAATCATTTCCATGTTGGGTGAGGTAGCTCTATTATTCTACAAACCCCATCCCATAGTCACTAGAAAAGGTTTCATATGGACCATGGCAATCAAAATGAATAGAGGAACAGAGACATGCAAATGCCCATATTGTAAACTTAGCCTTGATGGCTGAGCTTATCGGCAAAGGAGAAAAGGAGTCAATCAATGTGGAAGAAGCACTCTAGGATCCAAAATGGAGAACTTCTATGCAAATATAATATAACAATATCATGAAGAATGGAACTTAGGAGCTAGTGGATTGACCTCCAAAGCATAAGATCATAGGCACCAAGTGGATCTGGAAGATAAAGTACAAGGCTGATGGTACTCTCGACAAGTACAAAGGAAGACTTGTTGCACAAGGTTATTCACAAGCTAAAGGCATTGACTGCTATGAATCATTTGCTCGGACTGCAAGGATGACTACTATCCGACTAGTACTAGTTAGGGCTGCACAAAAATGATCGGCAATATCTCACATGGATGTGAAATCAGCATTCCTGAATAGAAACCTCGAGGAAAAGGTATATGTGTCTTAGGCACCAGGATTTGAGGCTCCCCATTTAGAGAACAAGCTATGTATTATATGGGTAGAATTAAGCCCTGAGAGCTTAGTACTAATGGATAGATAAGTATCATTTGGTCCAGGATTCCAAATATGTGCTTTTGATGCTAGATTTTATGTTCTAAAGAAAGGAAGAAAGGCAATTGTGCTTATACTCTATTTAGTGACCTTGTGATTATAGGAAATGATGATCCTCTTCTTCAACAAATGAAAGATGCCTTGAGTTTAGAATTTGAAATGATAAGTTTGGTCTTAATGCATTATTGCTTAGATCTTGGTGGTTTTCAGGAACTAGGGAAGATTTTCATCTCTCAACAAAACTACACAAAAATATTGAAGGCATTCGACATGGAGGATTGAAAGGAAATTTCTACACCTATGGAGGTCAACACAAAATTATCCATTGAGGATACTTCATCTCTAAAGGATATTGGAAGATACAAGAATCTAGTTGGAAGTGTCACTACTTGAGCAATAGTAGAGTGGATATCTCTTATGTTGTTGGAGTAGTAAGCAAGTTCTCTAATAAGGCTTGCCTAACTCATTAGAAGGCATGCACGTGGATATTCAAGTATGTGAAAAGAACCACTCATTATGGTATTCTTTATGAAGAAGGATCATCTTTGATTGGATGTTATGACTCAGATTGGGCAAGAGATAGTGATACCAAAAAATAACTTTTTAAATATTGCTTTTCTTTAGGATGGGGGATTCTTTCTTGGATTAGCAAGAAGCAACCAACCATAGCATTATCTTGTACATGATTTGAGTACAATGCAACATGTGTTGCTACATGTGAAGTAGTATGGTTGAGAAGGATCCTATGGCACATAGGAATACAATGTCAGGAGGCTATAGGGTTGAAGTGTGACAACCAAAGTATGCTTTGTTCTAGCATGGAAAATAGGATTCCGTGCTAACTCTATGTTGCTAAGATTATTGCAATAAATAGTGATAGGCATTGCCACTTCCACACCTAAATATGCAAGTAGCATTTCTAGCCATGGTGCCTCACATGCTTCCATTGCAACACCTCTATACTCAGCCTTTGTACTCGACAAAGCAACAATGGTTTACTTCTTGCTGCTCCACGTAACAGCTACACTCCCAAGTGAGAATAGAAAACCACTAGTAGATCTTCTATCTAGAATGCCACCAGCCCAATCTGCATCGATGTATCCATAAACCTACAAATCTACACGAGCCTCATAAAACAATGCATAACCCAAAGTAGCACTCACATAACGTAGAGTGTGCCTCAGAGCATCGAAATGTGGCTTCTTGGGAACCTGCATAAACTCACTTTCAAGTCCAACAATATAACTTAGATCAGACCTTGTAATTGTGAGATATATAAGACTTCCCATAATTTTCCGGTACATAGTAGCATTTTCCAATGCTTCATCTAATGTAGTATCCAACTTCAAATTCTGATCTAATGGCATAGACGTTGGCTTACAATCAGCCATACCATACTTTTGTAGCATATTCAAGGCATATTGCCTTTGCGGCATCCATATACCTCTTTCTATATGTATAAACTCAATGCCCAAGAAATAGTGCAGCACACCAAGATCTTTCATGTCAAATTCCTGCATAAGAAGTTGCTTTACCTCTTTGGTGCTTCCTTCATTATCACCATCTACAATCAGGTCATCAACATAAATAGCCACAATAGTGATGCCATCATCATCCTTCCTTGCATATAGTGAGTGATCTGCATCACACATAGAAAACCCAATGCCGGTTAAGTAATTAGCAATCCTTGCATGCCATGCATGAAGGGCTTGCTTCAGCCCATACAAAGCCTTTTGCAACTTGCAAACATTTTTTGGGATGCTTTGAATTTTCATATCCTTGTGGTTGGTCTATATATATACTTCTTCCTATAACTCACCATGTAGGAAAGCATTCTTTACATCCATCTGATGCAAAGTCCATCCTTTTGCTGTAGCTAATGCAACAAGTGTTTTGACAGTAGATAGTTTAGCTACAAGGCTGAATGTTTCCTCATAATCAATGCCATATGTCTATGCATATCCTTTAGCTACTAATCGTGCTTTATACCTACTTATGCTACCATCAGCATTATGCTTTACCTTGTAAACCCATTTGAAGCCTATGGGTTTCTTTCCTTGTGGCAATGGAGCCAGCTTTTTCCCAATCTGCAATTCCAATTGCATCTTCAAAGCAAGAAGGTTTAACATCTTGTATTACCTTTGTCGTGTAGGCACAATGACAAGCCATATAACTGTCATACGTCATTCGTTGCACTGAACTGTGCATCCTCCCAAATCTTCTTGGTCCTGGGTCACTTCTCCTTGTACCATCTGCATGTGCCCTTCTTACTCCTCCAGTCTTCACAGAGGGCAATCCAAGTTCCTCATTAAGACTCTTTTCTAAACCGTTGGAATATCCATCAACATCTTCAAAACTTTCACATGTTTTATGACCTACAAAAAGCTTTTCTTTACCTTTGTTGGATGTATTTGATGAATTTGCTAGACTGAAATTTCCACGCAATCTTCCACTCCATGGACTTGAGTTGGAACTATTGCTTGGTGATGCATCTAGTCCACTCTCAAAACTTGAGATTCTACACTTGATTTTTCCACATTTTCTTTGTCATTTGGTTCAAGATTCAGTCCTTCTTTGGCATCTGCATAGAAGCTTGACATTTCATCAAATACCACATCTTTGGTCACCTTTATCTGTCCTGTGAGTGGGTTATAACATTTATATCCCTTTGCTCAAGGGAGTATCCAATGAAGACACACTTTTCTGCTTTTGGATCAAGCTTCATCCTCAATTCATCTCGAACATGCACATATGCAATACAACCAAAAACGTTCAGATGTGATAAGTTTGGCTTTTTACTTGTAAACTTCTCTTCAGGTGTAACTTGATGTAAAGCAGCAGGTGGAGTTCTGTTTATGATGTATACAGCAGTATGCATAGCTTCTGCCCAATAACAATGAGGCATATTCTGCTCAGTCATTAAGTCTCTTTCTATTTCTGCAACAAGTCTATTTTTGTGTTTAGCAATGCCATTCTATTGTGGTGTGTATTTGCATGAAAACTGACGTGAATTCCATGATTTTTTAGAAAACTGCTAAACTCATTTGACATGTATTCACCTCCTCCATCAAATCTTAATGTCTGAACGTACTTCCCTGTCTGCTTTTCCACCATAGCTTTAATTCTAGAAGTGTGTGAACACCTCGCTCTTCTCTTTCATGAAATATACCCATACTTTGCATGTATGGTCATTGATGAAAGTAACATAAAACTTGCAACCGCCCATAGATGTGGTCTTTTTTGGACCCCAAACATGTACATATGCAATACAGCCAAAAAAATTCAAATGTGATAAGTTTGGCTTTTTATCTGTAAACTTCTCTTCAGGTGTAACTTGATGTATAGTTGCACGCGCAGTTTTGTTCATGATGTATACAGCAGTATGCATAGCTTTTGCCCAATAACAATGAGGCATATTCTTCTCAGCCATCAAGGCTCTTTCTATTTTTGAAACATGTATATTTTTGGGTTCAGCAATGCCATTCTGTTGTGGTGTGTATCTGCATGGAAATGAAGTATATTATGTATTGCCAATAGACATATGACACAAATGATACATGGAGGACTCCTCTGACTTCAATTTAGTATATAATACACTCAATAAGATTATGAGGATCAATTGTAAGCTCCATGATTATCTTCATTATCTCATGACTCAAATCATGGCATATATATACACCTTTCTTGAACTTGATGGTAGTTAGGAATTCCACCTAAGGGGTAATCTTAATTTCTAGGGATCTTTTTAATTTTAATTCAAATCAAATCATGGATTTGGATCCTAATGAATGCATGAAAGTCTCTCCTTTATTCACTCATATCTTTGATTGAGATACACTAAACATTTGACCTTTTAAATCTCCAACTCATATGCTACAAGGGTTTTACATTTATGCTTCATAAGTTATGAGAAGTTTAATGTGCATTTAGTCAAGCACTTAGGCTTACTGCATGAACCAAAAACTCCCCCTCAAGCCTTAGATGCTTGATATGTCTATTCTTCAACATTTCTTGTAGTCCAATCATATCTTTGAACGTTTTAAACTTTACTCCATCCAATGCCTTGGTCATCATATCTGCACATCATGATGAGTAGATACATATGAGAGTTCAATATCCTTGATTGTTATATTTTCTCTAACATAGTGATAGTGAACTTCTATATAATTAATCATGGCATGGTAGATTGGATCAGCTTCAAGATGAAGTGAGCCAATGTTATCTCCAAAAATGTGAGGAATAGAAGACTTGCCACCTAAATTTGGGTACAAGGACTTGATTCACATGGCTTCCTTAGTTGCATTGGCCAATCCGTTCTATTCAACTTTAGTTGATGAGAGTGCAATAGTAGGTTTCTTCTCTCATGACCATGAAGGAAGTTTCGTACCTACAAAAGTGGCATATCATGTTGTACTTCTCCTATCATCTTTAGAACCTACCCAACATGCATAAGAGAAGCGTTTATGTCTATCTGATATGTATATGGGTATGATAGAGCTTTATGGATGGTTCCCTTCAGGTATTCGGGTATCCTTTCATGTGAAATTTCCTAAGAGTGCACATACTCACTTACGAAACTTATGCTATAGAAAATGTCCACTCTAGTCAATGTGGCATAGTTCAAACTACCCATCAAAATATGATTAATTATTACGTCCTCAATTGGCTCTCCTTCATGATCATTTATCTTCAATTCATCTCCATGGGTGTAGGTGCAACCTTGGAATTGTCCACCTTAAACTTTGCAAGCATATCCTTGACATATTTCCTTTGCGTGTGATATATACACTTTTTTGGTGTATAGAAACTCCAAACCTAGGAAGTATGTCAATTGCCTTAGGTCGCTAATCTTGAATTCCTCCTTCATTTGTAGATTGATCCTCCAACATCATTATCTCTAAGTATTATATCATCCACATGTACACAAAGGTATATGACTTCTAATTGATTTTAGGTTCATTGGGTGTACCCTAAGGCTGATGAGCTGGTGCAATAGAGGACCAATCGAGGCTCTATGGAAGAGGTGATCCATCGGGAGATACTACAAGGAATAAGGTGACATAGCCACACCGTGAATTAAAAAATAAAAGTGCATAGCATTGCTTATGTGATGCTATGTTCCAAAAGAACTACATAAGCTATACCATAGAACAAAACAATGGCCCTATCACATAAGCAAGGAAAACCATCACTTATGTGATGTTACTAATGAACGCCACTACTAATGTTGTCGAGTAGCAATGCTACATGTGATACTGGAAAAACTCCTTGGGATGCAAAAGAATCGCATAAAAAACATCTTACACATACCAAAAAAAAATCAAAATTCTTTTGGCACATTTGTACCAAGATTTGATGAGAGAGAGAGGGAGTGAGCAAGAGAGAGAGAGAGAGAAAGAGAGAGAGAGAGAGAGAGAGAGAGAGAGAGAGATCACACATGCGAGAATAGAGGTATGTACACACATGCATACATACACACACATATATATACACATGCATACACATAGATACACGTACACACACATATATACATACACACACAAAGACACACATACATATACATACTCATACAATCACATGCATACATACCCACACATACACACACATGCATATGCACATACACATCTCTTACAATTTTAGGAACTGGCCAATCAACTATTGTTTTCACTTTAGCCTAATTCATATGAATTTCCTCTCTAGAAATGACTCTTCTTAGATACACAAGTTTATCCTTAGCAAAAGAAACATTTAGTCTTATTTCCATACAATTTGAGTTCTGTAAGAGTTTGCAAAGTCTTTTTGAGATGTACAACATGCTCATCATCATCTTTAGGGTTTCAAATATATCATCAAGAAATACTAAGATGTATTCATCTAGATAATCATGGAAAATATTATTCAACGGCTCCCATGCTTCTCCATATGTGTAAGGACTTCAAGCCAAATGTGTAGGCTTGTGAATTGCACCAACAATCAAGAGAAAGCACATGAATGTGGCAAGAGCATTTGTTAATCTAAAAGGTAAAAACATAAACTCATAGTGGCCATAACATGTTCAAAAAGCTATCTTCGGTATATCTTCTGTTTTGATCCTAATTTGGTGATAACTAGGTCTTATATCAATTTCAGTGAGTATACGTGTTCCACTTAATTGACCTAATAAGTCATCTATGTGAGGGAGTTGGTACTTACTTTTTATTTTTCTTTAATCAACCACCTATAGACAATACATAATCTATAAAAATCATCTTTCTTTGTCTACAATAAAAGGATTTCTCCCCAAGGTGAAACATTGAGTCTTATCAAGCCTTTCGTCAAAAGATCATCTATTTGAATCTTAAGATCCTTTAATTCATGTATGTTAAATCTATAGGGTGCTCTAGAATATGGTTTTCTCCTTGAGTACAAGTCGATTGCATAGTCAATCTACATAGGTGGAGGTATACTAAGCAAGTCTTCTAGAAATACATCTGCATATTCTACATGATTCAGAATACTTTCATCATTATCTTCCTCATGAAGGTTTTTCATTGAAATTACAAATGTTCTACATGGATCACCTACACCTCTAAATAACTACATAGCAGAAATGCGAATAGGCTTAGGATTATGCACATCACCTAGAATGTGGATAGATGAACCATCTAGCCTGAAATTGGTTGTTTTGTTTTGCAATTAATTATGGAAGAATTTTGAACTAACTAGTCAATGCCGATAGTTGCATCAATCTCTTTCATTTCAGTCACATGGAGACTCTTGAAAAAGCATCTATCAGAAACTATAAATGCGGGGTTTTAAATGTATCCTTTTGTATAGTGTAGTCATCCATTGGCCATCTCCACAAGTCTTGTTATTTGCATCTTTAGGAGTATCCCTACATTTTATCGCAATTCGAAAGATAGAAAACAATGCATACTACCTGAATCAATAAAAAATCTGTTTCTATATGTATAAATCATACTCAAAATCATAATTACAAAAGCCCTTGGGAAAGAACTAGCCACCATGCAATGTAAAGCAGAAGTAGGGCACGTACCCATCATCTGCTTTTTCAATTGTTGGACCTTCCTTAATGATGTTTATCACCTTTGATTGTGCAAGCCTAAAGATTATTTTGTTCATGCATTCATATGTTTGATGCCCTTGATTCCCCCAAGTAAAACACAAATCGATTCTTTTTAACCACTCAATGAAATAAGGTTCTAGCTAACAATGGATGGGTTGATGCCTCCTTTGATTTTCCATGTGAGCAGGTTTCTTACCTTGATTATTAGAAAATGGAGTCTTTTTTTAATGGCTCATGTTTGGAGAGATACTCAGAGGGATTTATAGTGTCATTAAGCTCACTCTATAGCTCTACCATTTCCCTCACATTGTGCAATCATTCATTGCCAATGTTAATGTAATCTATGTGCATTGATACATATAGTTTTCTCATATCCCATTTCTTTTACTCTGTCATGTATGACTCATAACAATGAACTTCTTTGATCCATTTCTCAGAATGTACTTAATAATTTGTTGTGGTCTACATTGTTTTATATTCATTAGACTGTCTATTTTTGTCTTACAAAGTTTCATTTCAATTGGCTTAGTAATTCTTGAGATATGTTCAAAACATTGCTCTCAAGTCTGCATACCATTAACTCCCTAAAATGTTGGGATGCATCTCTGATTTGGTAAGCATCATTCTATGAGCATAGTTTATCATTTCAAGTGAAAAAACTTGCAAACTCCCAAAAGGATTTTTTTCCATTGTTAGCAGAGAAGAAGTATTGTTCATTTCACTTAGTAGGTGTAGTGACCAAACTAGCGAGTTTCTGGTTCATAATGAAAGTCCAACTTATTTGATTTGATCCAATGATTTGAGGATCACCTTCCAAAGTACTTGGATGATTATTTGTGCTTCTTTGAAAGCTCAGGAGGTCTACTTTGCACTTTTCAACTCAGTTTTGGTGGTTGTGAAGCAAGCATTTGTAGCACCATCGCATCTCTAGAAGGTGCCCACCATCTCCTCCAACAAATGGAAGGAGAACGTTCACACTTGTATTGCTTAACAATGACTCTTACCACACTAGTTCACACTAACTATTCTCCAACAAGCTAACCTCAAAAATGAGTTCTCTAGCTCTTTCTATATTTTTTAACTAGTTTTGGCTGGTTTTGAACCTATTGTCTGTCCTAGTTAAAAAATAGATTCTAAATGTCATTTGGAGGTCCAAATGAGGTCTGAAAATTACAAAAATTTGTATGAGCTTTCTATGTAAGCCCTTCAAGCTTGAGGACTCCTTGACAAAATGGAGTTGGTTGATACAAAGTTGGGTATTCTATAATACATATGTTACAAAAGTGATGAAAAACATTGTTTGAGGTTTTGAAGAAAATATTCTAAAACATCTTTCTTGGAAAATTAATGTGTCTTGCCCCCCTCTTGAAGTTCCTATATTTCCCTTTCACATACTGCCTCTGTGCGTGTGCCTATGGCCATTGCATGTTGCACTGCCAATAGCTTTTTGGGCTCCTCTCTCTCTTCTTTTAGAGAGAGATGAAGGGAATCTACTTTTTCATCATTAATCTCAAGCATTTATGGGAATAAACAAATAAAAAAATTTAAGTCTTAGTTTCAAAGTTTACTTACTTGAAAGGGAACGTTTTTTTAATATATATAAGTTGTGATTTTTTGAGCTCATTTTTAAAGTTTCTTTTTAAAAAGTAATATTTTCAAAGTCCCTCCAAAGTAGAGTGCCACATTATCAAATATGTAAACGTGCTTCCCCAAAACAATGATTGTATCCAAATTTCATCATTTCTAGCAATACTCAATGGAAAAACACACATTGACCCATCCATATGCAAGAAAACAAAATTTCCCTCCACTAATCATACTCTAAAGCACCTCCCAACCAAATTTCTACTCTGTTTCTCGTAAGCTTGTACTTTTTTGGCAAAGATAGAACTAACACCTATCACAACCCTTACATTGGGATGTCCTTACCATCTAACATTCCATAATATTTCAAATTTACATTAGTTCATTCGTGTTGGTAAAGATGGACTCTTAGGTTATTGCTAATGTTTATCTACACACTCAACTACTACTTCTAAGTATTGGATCCAATAATATCAACTCTATCATACAAGAGTGGTCACTTTAGAAAGGATAATCATATCTTTACAAGAATAACTTGTAGAGCTTGAAAATCATATGGAGGAAAAGGAGAGCATAATTGGGAAATTAAAAATCAATATCCAACAGTTTGGAATGCAATATAGGAAACAATCATTAGCATCCTTTGAATCTCTTGCAATTGGTGGTGGAGCATAGAAATGATGCATTTTTGCAATGAGGTTTGTCTTTCATTTGATTTTTCTTTGGAGCCTTTCATATTCAATTTTATATTATGTAGGTCATTCGTTGAAGATGTTGATGATTGATCAACATCAGACGATCAATTAAAGTTATTGATTTTTTGTTTGAACAGAAAGCATGTGGTTAGTATTCTAGAGTCACCCATAAGAAACCTAATCAATATGCAAGTGATTTAAGATTTTATAGGCAAATTACAAGATATTATCACTCCTAGAGAGGTGCAAATGGTATGTGATGAAGCAAAAATAGTACTAGAGGATACAGTGCATTGTACAATCTCTTGAAGCATGCATTACAAAGAAAAGGTATATTGCGAGACTTTTTCAATGCCCTTACAAATTATCTCTTCAAATGTCAACATCCAATAAGGATGTAGTTAGTATTCTTGATGGAGCATATTATGCCTATGTCCATTTATCAATCAGCCACATCCAAAATAGAGTTAAAAAACCATGTGGAAAGTGTTTCCTTGTAGGAAGTACAACAACATATTCACTGATTTAGAGAAGCTTCAAGAGGCAATGTTCCAATTTTACCGATCTACCATACCAGGTATGTCTATTATTGTTGCCTTAGTATGCAGTGTGCTTTGATGGTATAGAATTTCTTATAGTTTATGTAGATTATAATACCAAATTAAGGTTTATATTGAAGCTAGATAAATGCTAAATCATAAAAGGATGACGAATGGAGAAATTGAGTTTGATACTCATGAATGAAGCTATGATGAATGTCATATGTGATGAAAGTAATAACTCTAGCTCTAATTGTACATATAGTGTTCAATTCGAGAAAGCTATATGGTGGTTAGGTGGTATTGATATACCTAAAGAATCCAATGATGTTCTTTCATGGAGTTTTTGTAGGACCCCATGGATCACTAAGGTAATAGCTTCTCAAATTCATGGTGAAAAACTCAACATAGTAGACGTAGGCTATTTTGAGATAGATTGGCACTTGGGTGGGGACTTAAAGACTATCAAATGCATCAATGTGCATCTCCTCTTTATCCATGTCCATTTTGCACATGCGGTTATAAACAAAAAACTAATGGTGACACAATAGATGAACATTGGAAACCCATTATTCCATTTCAATTAGTTAATGTTCAGTTCTAACTACTCCATGCCTTCATGAGAATATTTGATAGATTATTGAGGCTCCATATAATATATAATTTTTCCATGATACCAATAGATAAATCTTTACAAGCCATTAAAAATTTTCAAGAGCTTCTTAATTCAATTAGTTGTCATGGTGGTTCTATAGTTGTTAGAAAACCTAGTGAATCCCACGATAGTTTGCAACAAGCATTGATGATAGGGAAGAAGGCAAGAATTTTTTTTAGAAGAGGTATTAGCCCTAAAAATTGATTATGGCGAGTTATGGAAGGACTTATGCATGATGACCATTGATAATGATTCTCAAATTGACCTTATTAAGAGGTTAAAGATGGTCTCTTCATGCTTAGATAATTTGATAAGCTTAATGAGTCTTGCTAGCTCCAACAAAAATGAGTGTCAATTGTGTCAATATACATTAAGGGATTTCACAAAGTGTTTCATCCTATCTTTGGGAGAGAGAAATATTAGAAATATTATATTGTATGCTTTCTTAATCACTCAATTTTTTGTTGATAAGATTTTTTTCATACATACTTTTAACATTTCAACATATTTTATTTTGTATGGACCATTTTTTATGCATTGATATGGATCATTAGAGGTTTTTAGTACACAAGGAATGAAGAAGTCAGACTACAGGGCTAGAGGTGTTTCCTTCAAAAAAACACGACATGGTGGTGGTGTTATGCAGTCAAACTATATTGAAGAGATGTTAATTGGTTTTATCATACCATATTTTAAAGGACATATGCAATGGAACAAGCTAAGGAGTCAAAAATTGCAAAAGATACAAGAATTAATCAACACATGGCTAGCAAAAAATTCAAGTCAATGTTGGGACCTTTACATCATGCTTAATGGCAAGCTATAAGAAAATGAGAGGGTTCGTCTTGGAAGTGAAGTCATTTAATCCATTCATGGTATTTTTTTTATTAATCATAAGGTTTCCAATACACCTTGTCTACTTTTTTACTTTTTAATGATTTTTTTGTTTTTTAACTATTTCTGTTCATTCAAATGTGAAAAGAGACTTTATAAGAAGAGACTCATTGTCTCATTTTAATAGTCTAGCACTATAGAGGATATAATGAACAAAGAAAAATTCTCGAAAGGATCCCATTAACTTTCATAGCTATGTGCAAGGCACTCAACAACCACCATGGATGAATCCATAGAAAAGTCCACGTAATGTATCATACTATGTGTCCCATCATGAAACCGGTGATGAAGTAACTCTGAAAGTGAAAAACCACATACATAAGAAGTGGCACATGGAAAATCTAGGGAATCTATAACAAATCCACCACAATCGCCACCATCAACATATGATGAGCCTCCATCACCCAAGAAACCAACAATGAAAAGGTAGAAGGGTCGTGCTCAAAGAAAGATTGTTCTCTGTGGGAATTTTGATGACTCTCCAAGGGATGATTTGCAACAATATAGAACTCCGCCACAAGATTCAGAGTCAAGTGAGGAGAGCCAGATAAAGGCACCATGGGTAAACCAAGAGATACCATAAAATCATAGGGTTAATGTAGCTTGCAAGACCCTATCAATGAATCAGGGAGCCATACCAAATGATGAAGAGAGCTGGCAAATTCAACATCAATATTTAGAACAAGGAGAAAGCTCAAGACATGTGCAATGTAAAACGAAGGTCTTCAGACCCCATTGTAGACCACTTAACCAAGAGCACACCAAAATATCCAACAAAGATCTCGAGCACCACAAAGAAGAAGAAGAAATACATGAGCATTCATGGAGATAAGGCACTATCAAAAGACAATTGAGTTGTTGATACTTAGAAGACCCTTTGCAAGGGTGGTTAGAGAAGAGCTACAAAGATATTGTGCAAGATTAAGGATCCAAGAACTAACTTTAGAAGCTTTACAAGAGGCAGCTGAAGCATATTTGATATCAATGATCAAGGATTCCAACCTATGTGCCATCCATGCTAAGATGGTTACTAGTAGATTTATTTAGACCTACATGGTCTACCTTTGATCTATTTGCATTTGGTCAAGGTCTCCAAAAGTGTGGAAAATCATCGTGACCTTTTACGAGACTTGAGGGTTGTCAAATTATGATTATCTACTGACTTAAATGTAACCATGTCTTGATGAGAATAATCATGACCACTCTTACGTGGAATTGAGAGCCAAATCCACTACTTAATTTAGGTCATATATACATGTATTGATTTGTTTTGGAACAACAAGCTTACACTATGCTTGAGGTGGATTTGATCTACATCAAGAAGCTATTATTTGGATTATGTCAAAATAATATCCGTTGGAGAGTTCTTTTACTTATGCTCACTTATTGTATTTTTTAGAAGTCTTTTATCGATCATTTACCATTGTAAAAGCCTAGAGTTTAACACATGAAAAAGTAGAAAAAGAGCGATAAAATTCCATGAACTTGAGGTGGTTGATCTGCAATCAATGAATCAATCAAACACCTAAAAGTAGATCAAACTAGATCTTTACTTTTCCTAGATTGTAGAAAAGTGAATTGATTCCCTCCAATAATTAATCTAGCCTTCATTTGAATTCAAAATCCAATTTTAGAAGTCATGGAGGGCTTCAAGAGCCCATATAAAGACTTCAAATCACTTTTACATTACATGGAAGCAATATACATACACCTGTGGCCATCATTGTCTTGCTCCATCATTTTTTTGCATCATCTTCTTTAACACCAATAAGCTTGCAAAGGTTGTCGCTGTCTATAAAGAGCTCCAAATTGGATGGCTCAGAAATCATTGGAAATGTATTAGTGCATAGTCTATGTGTATAAATGTACATATCATTTGGTTTATTAGATTGGGAGCAAGCTTAGTTATTCTGTCTCGCGGTCTATCTTTGAGCATTCCTAAAAAGTAGGAGGTACCACTATTGAGTATGCGGTTCATTTCAAAAAAAGCAATGGTAGGCCATCAAGGCCTAATTGAAATATAACACTCTCTATGCATAAAACATCTACAATTACGAATGTGGATACAAAGGAAGGAGAGACTACAAACACAATAAATATGGTCATTCTCAAGAAGATTCAATTCTTCACATGAACATGACAATGAAGTATGGTAAGTCTAATGAGCACGTGTTTTACAGACTCAAGATGCTCAAATCATGGCAGGAGATGTGGCTCTACTCTCACATTTAGAAGACCCAAAGAAAAAACATGAAGTCCAAACAAGAGATGACACAAGACATCCAACTGAGAAGATAGGTAATCTCAAGACTTCAAATGGTAACATGAACATACTAAGGAGAGTACTTTATGTGACTAGAAAGAACTAGCTTGGATCATTATAGAATCTCTGGGTGAATTGCATATGCACACATATCCTCAAAGTTTAGAGGTAAATTGGACCTTATGATAGCAAAATGTGTATTAATTGGCTACGATCTTAATAAGAAAGTTTATAGATTGCCTTAAATTCATAACCTAAAAGTGATTTATTTACATGTCCTTAGCATATAGTCTTTGGTTACTTGCAAGATTCTCCACGAGGAAACTCAAACCAGTCAATCATCAAGAATCTATGGTTACTGTGACTTGGATGTCAAAGCACTTATTGAGAGGTATATGTTCATTTAGCTTCAAATTCAATGGGTTTAGCAGCTATTCAAAACACAATGTAACTAAAAATGTAGTAGATGCATTTCCCAATTTTTACAAGATATCTCATGGGCCTTGTAGTGATGCTATTCAATTGCTTTGAGGATATCAAAAACGTTGACTAGTGTTATTGTATTTCAGATGAATGACTATTCAGCTTTGAAGAGCATGCTCGCTTCAAGGCTTCCCATCTCCATTGATGATGCCTAGACAAACAGCGCAATGGTCGATCTACTCCAAACAAGAAAGGCTCAAACCCCTTTACATGTAGTGAAGTTAAGTGATCGTTATTGCAAATATTCGAGATTATGAGTCATTAATTGGATACACTATCAATGGTTGATTTAGCACATGATGATGATTTCAAGTAAATGCTATAGATTTCCATTCATTCCAACACTAGACTTGTATATGCATTCTAATTATTTAGGATCTATTGGACAAGTATTAACAAGTGCTACAAGAAAAGGCGATCTCGATGAATATGGTTTACCTCAAGGCAAAGTATCTATGAACTCAATGAAGTATCATCATGTGCATACAAATATAGAAAATTGGTGTTCACATATATGTATGGGGCAAGTAAACATGAAAGAACATAAAGAAATTCTTATTTACCTTTTCTGTTCCTTTTCTTTTCTATGCTATACTGTGAAAGTACAATGGAAGAGCACTACAACATTGGTGTGAATAGTGAGAGGTCTTAACAAAGACAATAGATTGTGTTCATTAAAAGATTTCACCTCCACATCATGACTCACATAAAAACTCTATATTCATGACAACAATGCAAAATAAAACACTTGTCGAAGATTGCATCAGAAATCTATCTAGTCATATGTGAAAGAAAAGTTGGAGAAGCTTGGAGAGGCTTGGAAAGTTGAGTAGTCAAGTGGTGAAGTTGGTCCAACAAACCAGCATACGACCAACCCTAGCTCTTTGCATATGTAAAGTAGACCTTTTAGGCTTGTGGTTAGTGCAATAAAACCAAATAGGTACTTTGGAACATCAACAAGAACAAGTTGATGCAAAACAGATAAGTTTCACCTTGACTAGCTCACAAAAACCTTTTAAAAATGGATGGAAGTTGTGACTTCAAACACTCAGAGCAACTCGAACAATTACAATTGGAAATGTCTATTAAGAGAGTTTCATACATAAGGTTGGCTTGCTATAATGCATAAAATCCCTAATTTATAACTATAGAAGGAGCAATCACCTTAACACTGAATTGGTGTCATCTCGATTTTTTAGGGATGTGTAGAGAATGACCCCAAGAGTGAAGAACTTAAATATCTATGATAGTAATGAGCCAAATGACTTGAAATTATGTAAAAATACACTAGATAGTAATAGTGTTCCAATGAATGCTTAAAAACTTGATTTGGAGCTTTGAGAGAGAGAGAGAGAGCACTCTTTGCAAGTTGACTACGTCTAAGGAAGAATGAGAAAAGAACAAAAATGGCACCAAGCAATGATCAAAGAGTATATGTGGACGATTTATGTGCTCATTCCCAAGAAAGAAGATACCACATCCCTGAGCTCATAAAGATCTTCAACAAGTGTAGAGAATATCGAGTGTGTCTAAACCCAAAAAAGTGTGTGTTCATGGTATGTCAAGGTAAAATCTTAGGTCATATTGTTTCTAAGAATGGAATATCAATGGATGAGGACAAAGTAAGATCCATAACAGAGTTGCCAAGGTCAAGGAATGTTCAAGAGGTACAAGCCTTTATGGGCCATTATGGATATTACAACAGGTTTATCCACATGTATGCAATCATTACTAAGCCTCTTTATGCCTTGCTGACAAATTTTGAGTGGAACGATGAATGTGAAAATTCCTTCAAAGAGCTGAATAGAAATTTTGTGCACAGCACCAATTTTGACCACTCCTGATTGGAATAAACCATTCCATGTCCATGAAGATGCCTTCAATCATGCAATAGGATATGTGCTAGCACAACCAATAGGTGAAGGAAATCTAGATCTACCTATAGCATATGCTAGCAGGTAGTTGAACACAATTGAATGAAATTATACCACAACTAAACGAGAAGGCTTAGGCATGGTATATGCCATGAAGAAGTTTAGACACTATCTATTGGAAAATAAGTTCAAGTTTTTCACTGATCATGAAGCTTTATTATATTTTGTCAATAAACATTGCAATACTGGATGCTTAGTAAGATGGTTCCTCTTACTAATGGAATACAATTTTGAAGTGATTAATAGCAAAGGTAGGGCCCACCTCAGAGCTGATCATCTTTCTTGCATCACTTCAAGAGAGCCACCACAAGGAGTGTCTGATGATTTTCCCCATGCCTATCTATTGAATTTAGAATCCTAAATGGGCAAATAAGTTGATACTTGTCCTGACCTTCAGACCAGCAAATAAGAATGTGAGAACGAACAAAGAAGAAAATGCAAAGTCACAAAAATATCAAATATTGGCAAGAAGCATGTACAAAAAAGATACAGAGGGTGTATTAGCTTGTTGTGTTGAGAACATAGTAGTTGGTTGCAACAAGCCCATGAAGGATTGCTAGGAAATCACTATTCTAAACAACAAACATTGCAGAATCTAAAATGTTTAGGAATGTATTGGCATATTATGGACAAAGAAATACATGAGTGGATTAAGAATTGTCCGATGTGCAAAGAGAGGCCCCTAGTGGAGCTTGCTATCCTTTATCACATGTCATGAATTCCAAATTGGAGTCCTCCATTGGTAGAACTCATGAGATCGGGAACATTACCCAATGAGGTTGGTCTAACAAGGAAATGGAGCATGGAGCAAGAGGCTTAGGACTATGCCTTAGTAGGAGAAAACCTATATTGAAGAGGAAAAGATGGTTACTTAAGATTGTGTGTTCATGAATCAAACTACTTGAAAGTATTAGAAATTGCGCATAGTGGTGTTGCAGGTGGACATTTCAGACCTGATCGAGTAATCAAGACCATTCTATTCTTAGGAATTTGGTGGCCCACTCTTCATACGGGTGCACATACCTATGTGAAGAAATGTGACACATGCAAACGTGTCCAATATCTGACTAGAAAAGAAGAGATGCCTTTAAGACCAATGATGGGTAGACACACATTTTAAAAATGGGGTATAGACTTTGTTGGTCCTACTAACTCCCCAGCTAGAAACTCCCATGTAGAGTACATTATTGTAGCCACAGATTACCTTACAAAGTGGGTAGAAGTAAAAGCCACAACAAAGAATTATTCTCACACGACAGGTAAGTTCTTATTTGAAAACGTGCTCACTAGATGTGGGTTACCAATAGAGTTAGTAAGTGATAGAGGTATGCACTTCCTAAACAAGGTCATTGAAAACCTTCTCCAAGAATTCTTAGTGATACATAAGAATTATGCCCCTATCATCCACAAGCTAACATACAAGCCAAGAGCACAAATAAGATCCTATGTAATGTATTGACAAAACTCGTAAATAATAAATGCTATGATTGGGACAAACAACTTCATCATGCTATTTGGGCTTACTGATTTGCCTACAAAACAATGTTCAATGCCACCCCATTTCAGATGGTCTTTGGAAAGAGTGTTGTGATACCATTTGACTTTCTAATCCCAGCTTTAAAAGTAGCACAAGAGCACAAGTGGAATGGACACAAGTTGTCCTCCAGGTTCTTTGATCTAGAATGCTTAGGTGAGACGAGGCTACGAGTGGCAACCGGAATCTATGCTCCAAAGAAAAGACAAAAAGGCATAATTTGATGCAGACATCAAGGATAAAGGATTGAAAGAAGGAGATCTAGTGTGAGTTTATACAGTGAAGGAACATGCCCATAAATTAGAAAAAAGAGGATATGAACCCATGATCATTAATAGAATTTCCACTAATGGTGCAATTCAATTGGCCACTCTAGAGGGTGACATCTTGCCAAGCGATATTAGTGGATGTCGAGTCAATCTATATCAAGCACCTCTTACAGAGGACATGCTAATGAGACTCACCACTGCTAAGAAGCAAAAAGAAGAAGAGTTGAGGGTTAGAAAAGAAGCACAAGCCGAGGCAAGAGAGCGCATTAGGAGAAATAAGTTAAGGCGATTAGGCATAGATGCCAATTCGGAAGCCCCAAGACATCACATGGCTATGTGCACCAAAAAGAGCACACATCCTAGCATTATAGATAGAATACCATTCATCACGGCTGAACTAGGGCTCAACACTACAACTAAGACAATCAAAGCTCTAATTGATTTTGGGGCCGCCACAGTGCAATTAGATACTCATGTTGTGAAGGATTGGTGTCACTCTAGCACAATGGTGAGTACCAACGTGAGAAGATTCACCTCATAATTGTCAATCCGTGGAGACGTGAGGACTAGTATGAAGACTATGAGCAAGTGAAGGCACAAGTGTGTGAGTGAGAAGCTCACAAGCATGCACACACATACACACACATGCGCACACAAGGCAAGAACAAAGAAAGGAACAATGGAGTCCTTTGCATTAGTCAAAAAGTCTCTTACATAAGCTCAATTCACAAACAATCTAACCCCCAAAAATGAGCTTTCTAGCTCTTTTTATAGTTTTCTCACTAGCTTTGGCCTTGTCCAGACCTAGTGTCTGGCCTAGTTAAAAATTAGGTTCTAGAGCCTATTTGAGGGCTCAAACGGAGTCTAAAAATTATGAAAATTGGTATGTAGCTAATTCTAATACTCCTCAAGCTCAAGGACTCCTCGGCTTGAACAAAATGGAGTCTATTCTACCAAAAACGGAATTTACAATGTTTTTGTAGTGATTTCACTTGAGTTGTGAATGGTCCATGGAAAAAATGATTAGGCCTTGTTGCCGTATTGTGCATGACCGCTCTGTTGTGCTGGTATGCTCTTCATCTGACTTGTATGCCAACACTCCTCCCCTTCCTAGCGTCTGTCGCCCTTGACAGACCTCTATTCTATCGGGTGGTCGATATAGTATTGGATGACATTGGTGGCAAGTTCGTGTTCTCCTATCCTTAAGCCTCTTGCTAGATCAGCTTCCAGTGCATCCCAATTTATTGCACCGAGGACCTCTGGTTGCGGTGTGGTGTAGTACTCAGAGTACATGGCTTGTTCACAAGCAAAGAGTTGGAGCAGGTGTGTTGGCTTAGGTGCAAACACTTCTGAGTGGTACTCCCAAAATCCGGATCGGAACATTTCTTCGAATGTCTATTTATAGCATGCAGGGAGGTATTTGATGCGTGCATGCCAGGCATATGCTACCCTAATGTTGGGGGTGGTGCTCATGTCGTACACTAAATCGTAGTTTCCATTAGTAAACCCCGGTAGCCGTATCTGTGGGGCTGTCGCATTTCGAAAGGTTTTGGGGACTACCTGCATCATATCCAAAATCTTAAGCATCATTTGGGCCGCCACATCTGGCATGCAGGAAAGCTTGATCTGCAACTCGCATAATGGACCTGTTCTGCCTGGATTGATCTTCTTGCAACAGAACAGAGATTAACTCCTCAAATGATAAGGCATTTGGATTGCCTTTCATCATCAACCAAAAAGTAGAAGCAAAACTCTGATATGAATCAGGAAGACCATTCAAAACCGTCTGCACAAGTGAGCTATCTGGTATAACCTCATCAGCAGAAATCAACTATTCCTTTAAGTCTTTCATCTTCGTTAGGAAACTGTCCATAGAATCACCTTCATTCATGTGCTCACTCTCCAACTGTTTTTGAAGGTAAGCAACACGAGCCTCATTCCTAGCTTGGTACAATGTGGTTAGTGTATCCCAAGCATCCTTAGCTATTCTGCAAGAGCGAATATGAGGAATAATGGCACATTTGACAGACAAAGCTATCAATGCATGTGCCTAGGCATCTCTGCCATCCCAACGAATCTACTCTGCAGTAGGTGCAGCAAGAACAGCACCACGAACAGGAATCTGCACAATATCATCTTCAACACCATCTCCATCAGCTCCAGCACTTGTATTTGCAGTACTTGTTGTTAGAGGTGTAATAGGATGTCTTTCAACACCCTGCACAATGTTCCACAATCCTTTTGCAACCAATACATGTCGCATCATATAAGCCCATAATGGGTAGTTGGTACCATCCAACTTATCCTCAACAGCCAACATACAGAATACATCACTACTTTCAGCCATAGCCGGTGACTAAAATACCTTGATGCAGAAAATTGATTGTATCTCAAAAACTTGAACGGAACTGCCTAGACGAGTTTTGCTAAACATGTAGCAGACTTCGAGATGCTTATATTGGCGAATAGAAATAGGTATATACCTTTGGCACAAAAAGACAAAATAGCCTGCACAAGCACTAGGATAGTGCGTTCGAAGGTCGAAACGAGCTCAGATCGCAATTCTGAGACTACAACCAGAGTATGCTCACCAAAATTCATACGATTCTTAGATTGCAACTGGGGGAGTGTCGACGGCACCTTAGATGAAGTGACGGCCTGCTCTGATACCAATTGTTGGAGTTAGACGTCTGCGAAAGCACGTGAACATAACAAGGAAGAAGAAGAAGCTTGGAGCATAACACACAATACTAAATGTATTACTAGAGGATGTACAAAGATAAGTAGCCCATTAGCATAATAGGTGTATATACAAGTCGGGGGAAAAAACCTCCTAAAGAGGGAAAAAAGTGCCCCAGCGGTCCTAGTGTGTTCACACACATCACTACCTAAATATATCAACAGGTTTCCATCCAAATCACTTGATGGTATGACCCCATATGAAGCATGGCATGGTAGAAGACCTTCACTTGATCATTGCAAGATCTTTGGATGTGTTGCTTGTGTGCACATCTCTTCTCAAATAAGAGGTAAGCTAGACCCTAAGGCAGAAAAGTGCATCTTCATAGGGTATAACTTGAATCAGAAAGGATACAGGTTCTATAATCCTTCAAACAAAGGATTTATGTTCAGTAGAGATGGGGTCTTTGATGAGAATGAATCTTGGTTTGAAAGTGAATGCAGGAAAGTAAAAAACTACCTTATGACTTGGAAGAGGAGTTTCGAAGACTCACTAAGGAGGAGCCTTATCAAATTGAAGACATCAACTCAGATGATGAGGAGATCATCAACTTAGAAGAATTCAAGGCATGGAAGTCCAAAGGCAAAGTCAAGATGAAGAAATTGGAGGATATACATGAGTTATCCAACCAAGCAATTCAAAGATCACAAAGGGAGAGCAAGAAGACAATTAGACATGGGTATGAGACTTCCTTAGTAACTAAGCACTCTGTTTATCTTGCAAAAGACTTGTCATTTGAAGAGGCATCATCATATGAAGAAGCAAAGACCAAGGTAGAATGGAAGGAAGTTATGGATGAGGAGATTGAAGCACTCAACGAGAATGATACTTGGGAACTAGTACCAAAGAAGGATTCTATGACGGTAATTGGTTCTAGATGGATCTATAAGATCAGAAGGAATTCTAATGGATCAATAAGTAGGTACAAAGCTAGACTTGTGGCTAAGGGTTTTGCACAAACTCAAGGAGTTGATTATGAAGAAACTTTCTCACCTGTGGCCAAAATGCCAACCATCAAGGTATTGGTAAGTCTGGTTGCATCAAAGAATTGGAACATGTATCAAATAGATGTTAAAAATGCATTTCTAAATGGCTGGATTTCAAAGGAGGTATACATGTCTCAACCTCCTGGCTATGAGGACCCAAGCAAGGTAACATATGTATGTAAATTGAACAAATCTCTTTATGGATTGAAGCACGCACCTAGGGCATGGAACCATAGGTTGACTACATACCTTCAGGATCAAGGATTTATCATGAGCAAAGCACATAGATCTCTGATTGTGAAAATAAATAATTCAGAGGTAATTTAGCTATGTGTATATGTTGATGATATCATACTCACAGGTAATGATGCTAATGGCATCCAATAGATTAAGAATTAGATGATGTAGGAGTTCAAAATTAGTGACCTTGGATCATTAAAAGATTTTCTTGGGCTTGAGTTAGTCTATAATAACTTTGGAATTTATATTACTCAGAGAAAGTATATACAAGACATGTTGAAGAAATTTCATTTGCAGGATGCCAAAGTTGCAAGTACTCCAATGGAGGTAAACCTAAAATTAAGTGCTCATGAAGGTGATGTGCTTGAGAATATTTCACATTACCAAAGCGTAGTGGGAAGCTTGAACTATGCTACATTGATAAGGATTGATATTGCTTATGGAGTAAGTTTTCTAAGTGAGATTATGCACAAACCTAGGGCACCTCATTTGGAAGCTACCAAAAGGATTTTGAAGTACCTTAAGCGCACTCAAAATCAAGGATTATATTTTCCTTATACCTCAGACTTGGACATCAAGATATATTTAGATGCAGATTGGGCAGGTTGCAAAGATGATAGAAGGAGTACCTCATGATACCCATCTTTTGCAAGTAACAAACCTATATCATGGTCTTCAAAGAAGAAACCTACTGTTGCTTTATCATCTACAGAGGCAGAGTAGAGAGGATTGGCCAATGCTACTCAAGAGGCCATATGGATCATATTTTTTTATACGCATTTAGGTTTGCATACTACATCTCCAATGATTTTTGGAGATAATACAAGCTCATTACATCTTGCAGCAAATCCTATTTATCATGCTAGGACCAAGCATATAGAGGTTCACTATCATTATGTGAGAGAGAAGCTATTGAGCAAGGAGATTCAGTTGGCATATGTATCAACTAATATGCAATGTGCAGACTTACTGACTAAAGCATTAGATGGTACAAAACTTTGTAGGTTTAAGTCAATGATTGGATTGCACGACATTCATGAAGATTGAAGAAGAAGACCAAGACAAAATCTTTGGCTTGATGGGAGCTATTGGTGCAAAGTTCAAGCCTTCACATTTGCTTAGAAGTTCATGAAGAATTGAAGCTCCATGGAAACCATTGCTATGAAGATTTTACGTCTTACCATTTGTAAAAGCTTATTTAACTTGAAAGAATATTTGTAGCTACCTACAAACTCGTGGAGTTTTTTAGATGAAATGCCACAACTTTATGGTGGAGAGAATAACTGCTAGATTGATGGATTACTTTTGGAGAGAGCCAAAAGTTGAATTCAAATTCAAAATTTGAATGTAGCACTTATAAAAGGTAACATGTAAAAGTCGTGGTTAGAAGTGACTCCATTCTCGAGTCCTCCATTGCCATTTTGTAAGAGAGTGAGGTCTAGATTGTAACCTACACTTCTCATCATCATTAGGCTATGATTTTCAAGCCTATGATCTTGTACAACATTGTTCATTAATACAATATATCTACATTGCTCATCTATGGTATCTCTGTCATAGTCATTTATAAGAGTCAACTTGTATTGCTCATATCGCAGTCATTCGACAAGTTTTTAATGGAATCCATTTAGCCAATTTGGAGAAAATCACGTCGAAGCACTCACTAGTCAAACTCTATAGAGGTCCTAAAATAATCGGGGGTAATTACTTGATTGATAAATTGATTGCTCGATGTGTATAGTGCATCATTTCAAGTGATTCCACTTGGAATCATTAGCTTAATAAGCTAATTAATACCTCGAAAAGGAATTGTTCTAATTCCTAGTGTACTAGAAGTAGTGAGCATAACAAGCAGCAGGTATGTGAACAAAATTAGAAAGATTTCATTGATCCTTCAACTTGGAAGTAGTCTGTTTTGATTCAATCATTTCTCGCATCATTTCCAAAGTACATAAAAACTTGTATAGTGTCATTGGAAAGCTAAGAGGGCCCACAACTCAACTCTGAAGTTACAAGGGGCTGGTACAAAGCAGGATTTGGTAGTAGCTACTCATTTCTTGGAGTGTCCATCCATCTTTCCCAACAAGTAGTACAATGAATATAATTGCACACAAAAACTAAATATCAAAATATTCCAAATCCTCTTCCATGTAATTGAGAGGGTTCGATTCCTTTTTGTGCTAATGCATATGTTGAAATCTTTCTAGCAGTTCTATATTAACAAAACTATGCTTATACACGCATATAAGATTCAAGAATGAAGAACATCTAATGGAATTAACATGTGTATAGAGGTGAAAATGAATTGATATAAGAAGTGAAAAATACGAGGCTATGTTTGTTGTTACCCTTTGGAGTTTTCCTCTCCAATCATTTCAACACAAAGGATCAACTACACATCTTTAAATTGTCAATCCGGGAAGTATGCAAAGGCCACAGCCCCTTCTAGTTAATGGAATCCAAGAACAAGAGTTAAATAATTGTTTTTCTTAGAAATTATGAAGAAGGAGAGAAATATCTAGGGTTTTGATTATCTTGAGTTCTACGACAGCATTTTCAATGATCTTTGTGCCTAAAGTGTGTCATTTCCATAGTAGATCACAAGTATGAAGTCAAATTTCAAAAATAGTACCTGTATCACATAGATGAGACAATCCCGATTCTATGAAAACTGAGAATTTCCATTTCCAGCTTTGTTCTTTTGCACATTCTTACTCAATACACTAAGATTCACCTCTCCTCATACACATTACTCAGAAATGCACAACTGAAGCTCACAAATTCCATCGATCACACAAAGAATAGACTCAACAAATCAAAAGAAAGTACATGAAAGGAGAAAACATGATTTTTTGCAGGAGAGCTCTTCACATTACTTGGATAGC
Organism: Ceratopteris richardii; assembly: GCA_020310875.1. Lineage (NCBI taxonomy): Eukaryota > Viridiplantae > Streptophyta > Polypodiopsida > Polypodiales > Pteridaceae > Ceratopteris > Ceratopteris richardii. The sequence goes on from CM035413.1 coordinate 111,963,733, forward strand.
AAAAATAATACAACCAACCCTCTCAATATAGAGGAAATTATCTTTTATACATTTTCAAGTGTCCTCTTTCACACTTGAAATTTGGTCCTTTTCCCTTTTAATCTAAAAATATGCTATCAAAGAGCTTCCAAAAATCTTGAAAAAATATATATGATTTTAATTTACATGCGGAAGACTCTTCCCCATTTTTACATCATTTTTATAAATATTTCTACAAGTTTTTGACATTTTAAAAATAATTTCCCCTCAAAAAATGCTTCTTCTAACAGGTTAGCTATTCAACAACTAATTGAGACAAGAAATGAAAAAAAGAAGTTTTACTATGCATATGAAAATAAAATAAACGTACATGCAAATCCTAATACAATTGATGGAGCTTGAACAGGGGGGAACACATAAAAACGCATAAGAGATTTTAGGAAACTTAAAGAGGGGGAACACATAAAAAAGCATAAGAGATTTTAGGAAACTTAAGAGTACAACACGCAAGCTAGTACAACACGCAATCTATTACTCTTGTGTCTATTTTGCATGGATAAGCAGCACATAAATACAACCTATGGGAAAAGAACTTCCTCGACAGAGAACAAGTAACTATGTTCAAAGACATCGGAACCAAAATAAGGCAACAATTCTTACTGTTCAAGATGATTTGATATAATCATAAATATAAAGAGAATGTCTTCCTAAATCTAATCGATTCTTGAAAGGGTGCTCTCTACTGAGGTTTAGTGTAGGCTGGACTTAGAGAGCCAAATTTGGTGTTGAGTATATACATCCTTTGCATCACACAGGCTGGGCTTTAGAATTGATATTGTGAAGGAATTGCTTGGAATACAGTCGATTTAGAGACTATGTAGATCCATAACTGGACTATTATATATCACAAAATTTTACCTGTAGGAAGCTAAAACGTAAACAGCATTCTCATGAAGAATAGAAGCTTACGATCTTTATTCATGATGCTTGTTAGTGAAATAACTGGAATGTAAGGCATATTCATGTCTAGATCAAGGTGTAATGAAGCTGTAAGATGAAGCTGTAAATCAAGCTATAAGATCAAGCTGTTAGTATCAGCACAGATTGCTGATTGGAATATGCGCACGTAATGCAAGGAGGATCATATCAAGCGAAACTCTGCAGAGCGAGTGAAATTGCTGATAACGAACAACGGAGTAGATGCAAGGAGATAATGTTGCTTTTCATTTGGATAACGAAGTGACATGGCTGTAGATTATCCTTTGTTCCAGGAGCAGAAATTTTCTCCTGTTTTCTTAGTTCCGATGAGGCCATGGGTGATTATCTGCAGCGGGTACTAGAGGGTGCACATGGCCAAAGTACGGCCGTGGAGGAAATTCAAACCCAGGATAGCGTGCGGAAGGAGGCGTCGGAGGTGGTGGAGGGTGTCTCGGGGGACGGAGCGACCGATGTCGGGAGGAGGTGACGCAGATTGGGGAGAGACAAAAGGGCGACAACGTCTGGTGCGATGACGGAAAAGAAAGGGTTAGGTGGAGGAGGAGGTGACGATCTAGGTGGGCGAGGAGGTGACCGAGGTGGGGGAGGGAGAAATAGTCGAAAATGCCATGAGGCGAAACGGAGGCAGATCACGGAAGAAGAAAGGGTTAGGCGGAGGAGGCGGTAGTGAGGAAGGTGGCGAAGGTGAGGGTGGTCTTGGTGGCGTCTGGAAGGGCTGGCGAAAGAAACGAGGGAACAAGCCGAATGGAAACTTTCTTCAAGGAAATGGGAAACCAGGTCTAGGAAATGGAAAACCGGGTCTAGCTTAAGCATTCGCGGTGATGTCGGGATAAAGAGTAGACGAGGCGAAAGTGGATGGCGAGGGGACGGCCGACGCTTGCACTGTACAGCTAAAGTGGAATGAGGGATCTCCTCAGCTCAATACTACACTGAGGAGCAACACATGGACGAGGCGGGGACGTTCCGTGCAGGTATTGACAACGTCGACGAAGATGGAGATCGAGGGTGGCGGTGGCAGTGTTGCTCATGCACGTTCACTTCTACGCAGGTAGTTCGGGGCGCGACTAACTCGCATGAAATCTCTCTCTCTCTCTCTCTCTCTCTCTCTCTCTCTCTCTCTGCCCACATGGGTTGTCGATTGATCGTCCCGAGTCCCACAATTTCTTCTTTCTCGTTGCGCCTAGCAAAATCATTATAAGTTTCTTTTTCACATAGTTGTTCATGAATTCTCTCGCATCTCTACAAATGATGTAGAAGCAACTCGATAGTTTCATGAACACACTTAACGTGAGAGATGAGTATCATTAGTCCACATTAAAGTTTGAAAAAAAATTATATGTCATGTCAAAATACTTTAACGAAACAATTTTTGTTTTATATTTTCTTTTTGAAAGTACAAGAGATTTGAAATGTCTAGCTAGGTGGGAATTGAACTCAGGCACTCAGCCCCACGGCGTTCAATACAAGCTGCTACACCACGCCCTTTTGGACAAGTTTTTGATAAGAACTAAGTTTTAGATCTCATTATTTTTACTATTAACTACAATCTTGAAAACACTTGCCTTTGTTTTGCATGAGTTTTTATATGGAAAATATACTTATACATAATATGCCATATGAGGACTTCTTCGTGTATCAAGGACTAAAACAAATTCCACCAAACTTGATACTTCGCTAGCATATTGTACTAGTAACTTCTAACTCTACTTCATTATGGTAAACACATTGAAAGATCCCAATTAGCTACCTGCCACTCTCCTCCCAAACTTAAATAGCCCTTGCCCTTGGCACCTCTAGAATCTTCTCTAAGGTCCAAACACTCCTCATATGGCCACTCTCAGGAGATGGAATAACCTTGAAGATCCATGCTAGAGCCTTGGCTCCCCCGAGCTCTGGTCCTTGACCCGGCTAGGGTTCTCGACCAAATGCAAGTAGACCAATGGTAGACCATGGAGGTCTAAATAAATCTAACACTCTCTTCCCCTTCTAGAGGTCACTGTCCTCATTGATCAAGGAAGGAAAGTGTTTGCGAATCAGAGCTTCTGATTCATAGGTAGCATCTGTGAGTGGATGGCTAGTTCATGCTACTAAATACTCTAGTATGGAGCGATTTAGCAACTTCCGCTCCCTCTTATCAAGAACCTGAAATTGAACATCTGGCTGAGATGCTCTATTTTCTAAAGCAATTAAACCATCTACACAATTCTCATCTCGAGAAATGTATGGTCTCAACTTGCTAACATGGAAAATTGGGTGAACTTTGCAATTATCTGGCAATTGCAATTTATATGCGACATCACTAATCTTCTTGATTACTGTCCAAGGTCCACAAAATCTAGGGGATAACTTGGGTTTCTGACCCAGTGTCAATGATGAACCAACTGGAACCTGTAAAAACACACGATTTCCCTCTTGAAACGTTCGTGGTGTTCGATGTCGATCTACAAATGCTTTCATCATTTCAGCAGCTTGCTGGAGATTGAACTAAGTTATTTTTAAGTTAGCTTGCATATCTGTCAAAAACTGTGAAGCATTGGAGATTTCCTAGGTAATCCAATGGTAGCTAGACTATGTGGAATAAATCCATAGATCACCTCAAAAGGTGCAAGCCTAGTAGTCTTGTGCTTCCAACTATTATAAGAAAATTCAACTAATGGGAGAAAACTATCCCAATCTGTTTGCTTTTTTGAAACATATGCCCGTAGCATATCTAGCAGTATCTGATTAACTCTTTCGGTCTGACTGTCTGTCTGTGAATGCTCTCCACTACTCATCTTGAGTTGAACTTGAAGCTTATTGAACACGTGTTTCCAAAAATTTCCTGTGAACCTGGGATCCCTGTCTGAAACTATAGATCTAGGTAGACCATTTAATCTAAAAATATTTTGAATAAATAGTTCCGCAACTTGCGGAGCCTCCACTGATTCCTTTGTAGGAATAAAGTGTGCCATTTTGCTCAGATGGTCAACCACTACAAGAATAGCATTCTTCTGTCATGGTGTTCTAGGTAAACCCATTATGAAGTCCATGGAAATACTATCCCAAGAATACTGTGGTATCTCCAATGGCTGTAGCAGACCTGGAGAACTAATTCTCTCTGCTTTATTCTCGTGACATTTAAAACACTGAATTACATAATTGCTTACATCTCTGACCATCTTTGGCCACCAAAAGGTACGTCTGATCAACTGCAAAGTTTTCTCAATACCAGGATGTCCTGTACAAGGTACATCATGGTTCTTGAAAATAACCTCTTTTCTAAACTTCCCTTCTTGGGAAGTAGGCACACAAATCTTCCCCTTTCTTTTGAGCAAACCTTGCTCCACTTGAAAATTTGAGAATGCTTGATCTTTATCACTTTGTGATAACTTGTTGATTATAGACTGACAATAATCATCTTCAATCTGTGAATCTTTGATCTCTTGGATCAAATCACTATCAAGAACTGTGAAGCTAATCTGATGCAAAATACGAGATAATGCATCTGCAACTGTATTCATTTTTCCTTTTCTATATAGAATTTCCATATGAAATTCTTGCATCAACTCAGCCCATCTAGCATGTGTCCCCCGAAGATTAGGCTGGGAACAGAAATACTTCAATGTGTGATGATCTGTGTAAACTTTAAAAGTTCCACCATATAGATAGTGTCTCCAAATCTTCAAAGCATGAACTATTGCATATAGTTCTTGTTCATGGATAGGCCAATTTCTCTGAGCTAGAGAAAGTTTCTTGCTTTCAAAAGCTACTGGTTTGCCATCTTGAATCAAAACTGCACCAACTGCGATGCCACTAGCATCGGTTTCTATTTCAAAAGGTTTTTGGGGATCTACCACCAACAAAATTGGGGCACTTGAAACTGCTTGTTTCAATGTGTCAAAAGCTTTTTGTTGTGCACTAGTCCAAACAAATTTTTGATTATTCTGTAACAAATCCATCAATGGCGCAGCTATGTGTAAATAGCTGGCAATGAATTTCCTATAGAAGCCTGATAATCCTAAGAATGATCCCAACTGGTGCTCATTCTTAGGAATCGGCCAACCAAGGATCACAGATACTTTCTGTGGATCTATTCTAATTCCATCTGCAAAAATTATATGTCCTAAGTACTCAACCTCAGATAAACATAGCTATGTCTTCTCTAGATTGATGTACAAAGTATTGTCATCCAACATTTGAAATACTATACGCAAATGACATTCATGTTCTTCCAAACTTTTACTAAAAACCAACAGATCATCTACAAAATCAACCACAAACTGACCAATGAAAGGACAAAAAATATCATTCATGAGCATCATAAAAGTAGCTGGTGCATTAGTTAAACCAAAAGGCATTACAAGATACTCATAATGACCAAATCTAGTACAGAAAGCTGTTTTATGTACATCATCGTCCTTGACTCTTATTTGATGATAACCAAGCTCCCCACGGATGATAATGCGACGATCGTTATGATTGATTTGATATATGTGGGTCTGAAAATCAATAGTTGGCTTCTTACTTGCATGCCACTGTTTACTGAGGACAAGATCAAATCTATCCAACTTGGCAATCTCGAAATCTAGCTCATCTCTATAAGTCTCTATCTGGACTAGTAATCCAACAACTCGTCGATCCCAGATCTCAGATCCCTTCCCATCTGCTAGCTCTACCCTGTAGGTGTATGCAGATGGAGTAGTCTTCAACTTTAGTTTCTTGACTAAGGAAGAGTTAATAACATTATGTGTGGATCCTGTATCAAATAGAACTTTAACAAGATGTCAATGAACTTCCCCACTCATGACAACCAACTCGGTGTCTAGAATAAGCTACTGGGGATAACACCACATCTGGAACATTCTTAACCTTCTTAGTCACTCTTATATTTAACATGGGTTGTTTATCTTTAGATGGAGGATCCATCTCAGTGTCTGTAGCTAGAAGATCAAAATATGAAGGAGATGATGGAGTGGATGGCGAGGACTGCTGCCTCTCCACCAGCATCGGTGCAGATATCTTCTTTTTCTTCTTAGGACACATCCTGTAAGGATGCCGACCTAGGCATTCATAACAAAGACCCTCACGACGAGCCTTTTCTTTATGTTGCTGAGTCAAACTAGATCTCTGAAAAGCTCTATCTGCCATGGATGCGCTTACTTTCCTCTTCCCATGACTCGAAGTCTGAATGACGTTCATCTATCTGTTAAATGCAGGAACTGAAACTATAGGCTTCTTGAATCTTGTCCGAGTATTCTTTTGTCCAAAAGCCTGCAATCGAGAGCGTCGCCCATCCTCCAACACCAAAGCAAGTTCTACTGCCTCATTTAGGGTGTGGCAGCGCTCCTTGCGCACAAGTGGACGCAATGTCTCCCTAAGCCCAAGAACAAATTTATGCACTTGAAGAAAATCAGGCACCTGATCAGGAATCTTCAACAAGATTTCCCCATATTTGTTTGCATACTCCTACACTGAAAGTTATCTCTGTTGTAGGAAAAACCATGCATCTAGAGCCCTAGTACGCTCATTTGGAGGGGGGGGATGCAAAACATATTCTTGGTATGCACATTACTCGTGAAAATAGCGAAAGATGCATATACTTGTCTCAAAATGAGCACATATCCAAAGTACTTCATAGGTTCAATATGCAGGGTGGAAAGGCATTGAGTACACCTTTACCCACATATGTGAAATTGAGCAAGGATGATTTCCCCAAATCAAATTAGGAAAAGGAATTCATGGCCAAAATTCCCTATCAGTCTGTTGTTGGTAGTCTCATGTATGCTATGGTAGTTACGAGACTAGACATTGCATTTGTAGTGGGAGTTGTGAGCAGATATATGTCTAATCGTGGCAAGAAATATTGGGAAGCGGTCAAGATGATTTTGAGATATTTGAGTGGCACTAAGGACAAGTGTCTATGCTTAGGCATAGGGAAAGCATCCATTATTGGTTACAAAAATTTTGACTATGCTGGTTGTGTAGACAATCATAAGTCTACATTAGGGTACATTTTTTATTTTGCTAGAGGTGATATCTCTTGAAGATCTTGTCTTCAAGAATGTACGACTATTTCCACCACAAAAATAGATTATGTTGTAGAAAATGAGGCATGTAAGGAATCATTGTGGATTTCTTGTCTTGCTTGTGATATGGATTTACCTCAACATGTACCTCGTTTGCTTAATGATGGTCAAAGTGCCATTGCTTTGGCTAAGAATCCGGTCTATCATGCAAAGACCAAGCACATTGAGGCGAGGTATCACTTCATTAGAGATTGCTTAGCCACTGAGTGCATTATTCTTGAGGAGGTTCACACTCGAGATAATGTTGTAGATGCTTTGACTAAAGCTCTACCATAGGATAGCATTCAACACTACTGTCACTTGATGGGGGTTACTTGATTCATGATCTTACACAGTCACTTGTATACTGTGTAACATGCCCATCATGTGGGAGGTATAGTTTGTATACTTACACTCACGTATTCTTTATTTTTCTCCCATAGTTACATTGGCCATATTAGCCTTTAGTGGGAGATTTTACCATTAGTGTCCATGTGAACGGTCAAATGGCCATCACGCACTTCTTTGTATATGTTCTTCAATAAAACATATAGTGGCCTGTTCATCCACATACTATAAGTTCGACCGCATTTGTAAAATCTAAGAATTCTATCTTTGTGCTCCATGTGTATTGTGTTTTTCCTATGTATTCCGTAGCCTCTATGCGGAGTACCGTGTGCGGCCTTAGGAGCTCAGTTTTCTACTTGAAGGATATCATCATGTAGCTCTCCAGAAGGAGAATGCACAATGGTGCATCACCTTTGAGTCACTTTAAAAAGAGTCACAAAGAAGCAATAGTACATACATGGAGACATCTTGGAGCTTGTCCACAGTGATGTTTTGGAACTAAGCAAGGGACTCTCTATCTTAGGTTCAAGGTATAATGTGTCTTTCATTTATGATTGTAGCACATGGACCATACTTAATTTATGAAGCATAAAGATGAAGTGTTTGTTTGTTTGAAAAAGTACCTCGTACTAGTAGAGAATCAAACAAGTAAAACCATGAAGAAGATAAAGTCTAATGGAGGGGTAGAATACTTCTCCCATGAGTTTGATTCATACTTGAAAGAAAGGGGAACCGAATGAAAGATAACTGCCAGATATACACCCTAAGAGAGTGGGGTATCCTACCATTGATCTAGGCTATTTTGTGACCACTTTCATGAATTGCGTTTTTCTTGTTTATGGAACTATTGAAAATCGGCTAAGATATTATGATATAATTCTATCTTTCCATTTCATTGGTAATAACTAGATCAATATCTATATAGTTCACCATGGTTGTAATTCACCCCTCCCCCTGTAAGCAAAAAAAGTACTTTGAACTCGAAGCGTCTTCCATACTCTAGAGGATAACCTTGAAGAGAGAAGCATGCGAAGAGATTGTGGAACCCTTGTCTACAAAGGTTCAAAGTTCTTGTTGTGTTGAAGTTTCTTTAATAAAGACATTGTTTGATGCATAGATAAAGTGGAACTATCTCTCTTTTGTTGCATGCTTTGACTAGCTATCTTTTTAGTGAAATTTATATTTTAAGCATTTATATTCAAATAGATAGAGAATAGAAAGTCACGTCCTATCTATATTAGAGATAGAATCCCCATTTTGATAACCTTAGTTTGCACTAAGGATTAACCCATAGCAAACATACATCAATTGATTTGCTGCCACTATCCACCCAAGCTTAAATATCCCTTGCCCATGTGCACCTCTAGAATCATCTCTAAGGTCTATACACACTTCATATGGACACTTTGAGAGAATTGAAATAACATCATGGCCCATGTGTTGCGCTTCATCTCCCCCAAGCTCTTGTCCTTGACCACTACAATCCTTCACAACACATAATAGAGAATGGTATGCTATTGAGACCTTAATGGAGTATAACATACCTTTTTACATGTTTCCTAAATGTAAAAACCTTTTTTTAAATTTTTCTAAAACCAAAACATCGTTCCATGTACTCCTTTCATAGGATTAATGAGTTAAAAATCATAAATCCATCAAATGATTGGTTATGAGAAAGATACAAAAACTATCTTAAACGTGTTCTCTATATATCTATTTAGGTAGCAAGCTATTTTCTAGACATAATCATTACATAATTATGATTAGGTGTCTCTAGGTATACTTAGAAAAAAATTAATATTGTAATAAGAAATCGTAATGCTATGGAGGCAGTATAATGAATATGATTGCACACAGAAACTAAATATTAAAATATTCCAAATTCACTTCCATGTAATTCAGAGGGTTCAATTTGTTTTTGTGCTAATGCACATGGAGAACATCTTTTTGGAAGTTCTATATTAAAAAAATCGTGCTTATACATGCATATAAGATTCGAGAATGAAGAACATCTGTTGGAATTAACATGTGTATACAAGTGAAAATGAAGTAATATAAGAAGTGAAAAATGGACAACTATTCAACAAATAATTGAAATGAGAAATGAAAATAAAAAATGTTTTACTACACATATGAAAATAAAATAGACGTACATGCAAATCCTAACACAATTGATGAAGCTTGAAAAGGGGGAACACATAACAAAGCATAAGAGATTTTAGGAAACTTAAGAGTACAACACACAAGCTATTACTATGTGTTTAGTTTTAAGCAACATATAAATACAACCTATGGGAAAAGAAATTCCTAGACAGGGAAAAAGTAACTATTTTCAAAGACATCAAAACCAAAATATGTTAACGATTCATATTGTTCAAGATGATCTAGATATAGTGATAAATATAGAGAGAATATCTTCCTAAATCTTATCGATGACTGGTTAGTTCACATCAATAGAGTTTGAAGATTTCTACAAGAGTAAAGGAATCAAGCATCAACTCATAGTGGCACATAAACCTCAATAGAATGGTATTGCACAATGTTGGAATGGAACCATCATGGGGATGGAAAGTTGCATGTTGAAGGGAAATGGTTTTCCCAATCAATTTTGGGCAAAGACTATGAACACTTCTGTCTCTTGGAGATAGACGTCTGCGGAAGCATCTGAACAGCACAAGGAAGAAGAAGAAGCTTGGAACACAAACACACAATAATGTATTACTAGAGAATGTACAAAGATAAGTAGCCCATTAGGGTAATAGGCGTATATACAAGCCGGGGGAAAAAAACCTCCTAAAGAGGGAAAAAAGTGCCCCGGTGGTCCTAGTGTGTTCACACACATCACTACCTAAATATATCAACAAATCCCCCCCTGGGAGTGATGCAGTGAACAAGGAGCTCGCACTCATGTATAAGGAAGTGCCAAGCTATGTGGAAATCACTCCACAAAAGGAAGTAAGCCCAAAGCTTTCCGGAAAGCTTCAAACTTCTCCCTAGGCAGAGCCTTCATGAAAAGTTCTACAATGTTCTCCTACGTGAGCACATATGCCAAGCTGATCTCCACAGTAGAGGACCTCTCCCTGACATAGTGATAATGCACCTCAATGTGCTTAGTGCGAGCATGGAACACAGAGTTCCTCGCAACTGCCAATGTGCTGTGATTATCAGTGAAGATGGTGGTGGCAGAACACTGGCCAACACCCAAATCAGCCATAAGGTGTCTGAGCCACACACACTCAACAATCACTGTGAAAGCTGCCCTATACTCAGCCTCACAACTGGAAGTGGCCACAGTAGGCTGCTTCTTGCTCAACCAAGATATACATGAGCTACCAAGCATGAAGCAAAACTGGTGGACACACGAGTGTCATAGCAACCAACCCAATCTAAGTCAGAAAAGCATGAAAATTTGGCGGTAGTGATCCCCCCTTGGGATAAAACAACCCAAGTAGCCGAGTACCATTCAAGTAGCGAAAGATGCGCTTAACCGCCTTCCAATGCGTGACTCCTCGGCAATGCATAAAATTGCTCATCTGTGAGACAACAAACTAAATATCTGGCCGAGTAATGCATAAGTAAATCAAGCATCCAACAGCCTGCTGATAGAGAACAGCATCAAATGCATCATCATGAAGACTCAATCGTAAACCCATCTCCATAGGAGTGGCAATAGGCTTACAGTCTTCAAGGCCAAAACACTGCAATAATGTGTCAATATATTTCGTTTGACACAAAGCCATTCCACCATCAACTTGCATAAACTGAATGCCCAAATAGTGATGCAAATGCCCCAAATCAGACATCTCAAATGAGCATGCAAATCAGCCTTAAAATCAGCAATATGCTTCTCAATAGGACCAGTGAGCAGCATGTCATCAACATAGACAACAATGATCAGAAGCACATCATTAGCACGCTTAACATATAAGGTGCTTTCATTTGGACTGCTCTCAAAACCGTGTGCAATCAGATAGGCATGTATCTTCCCATACCAAGCACGTGGTGCTTGTTTTAAACCATATAATGCCTTCTTTAACCTGCACACCTAGTTTTCATGTCCTTTCTGCACAAAGCCACGGGGTTGAAAAACATACACTTCTTCATGCAAGTCACCATTCAGAAAGGTTGTTTTAATGTCCAACTGATGTACATTCCAACCATGATGGGCTACAAGTGCACAAATGCTCCGAACAGTAGTCATACGACATGTAGGTGCAAAGGTCTCATCAAAATCAATGCCTCTTTCCTACGCTTAAACCTTTGCAACAAGCCTAGCCTTATACCTATCAAGTGTACCATCAAGTTTACGCTTCAACTTGTATACCCACTTAGTGCCAATGGCCTTCTTGCTAGGAGGCAAGTTACATAAAGACCATGTACCATTATTCATTATAGCATCATATTCAGATTGCATAACAGCCATCCAGTTTTCTGAATTCTGTGCTTCATCAAAAGAAACAGGCTCATTCTCATCACAGAGACTAGACACAGCCATAGCATAGCAATCTGATGCAAAGGAGGCATTATGAGAGCCTAAACGAGTACGATATGACAAAGGTGCATCTAATTTGCTGTCACAAAGTCTGCACCGGCCATTTTGGCATAGTTTTTGCGTACTCAATATCAGCTCTCTCATCAACAAGTGCATCATGTAAATCTGCATCAGAAATGGAATGATCTACATCATCATATGAAACCTGCAAAGGCTAAGAAGTTGCCTCATTAGGACCAGCACTAGACTGTCCACCTATAAAAAGAGTCATCAAAGTATCATACATGTCTTTGGAGCTAACAGATGTCTCCTTAGTACATGAAAGCAATGGCTGAATAGCATCTTCCACAAAGACAACATCACGGCTAACCAGAATGCGTTTAGTTTGTGGATGATATAGATGATAGCCTTTACTTTCAGAAGTGTACCCAACAAAAATACATTTCACTACCTTATCATCCAATTTTCTGTGATGTTGTTGAGGCACTAGTGCATATGCCAAACAACCAAAAACACGCAGATGAGCAACAGATGGCTTGCGGTTATGCCAAGCCTCATATGGAGTGATAGACTGCAGTGCTTTAATGGGACACCTTTTCAGTACATATGCTGCACACATGACAACCTTAAGCCAGAAACTATGTGCTAAAGCCTGACTCTTGACCATGCACCTCGCCATCTCCATGAGTGATCGCGATTTCGGCACCCTGAGTATGCTCACCAAATTTCATGCGAATCTGAGATTGCAAGCAGAGGAGTGTCGACGGCGCCCTAGATGAAGCGACCACCTACTCTGATACTAATTGTTGGAGATAGATGTCTGCAAAAGCACGTGAACATCACAAGGAAGAAGAAGAAGCTTGGAGCACAAACACACAATATTGTATTACTAGAGAATGTACAAAGATAAGTAGCCCATTAGGGCAATAGGCGTATATACAAGGGGGGGGGGACCTCCTAAAGAGGGAAAAAAGTGTCCCGATGGTCCTAGTGTGTTCACATACGTCACTACCTAAATATATCAACACTGTCTACATCTTGAATTGAAGCTACACCAAGGCACTTGATGGAGAGACTCCACAAGTGGCCTACACTGGTAAAAATCCATCATTTCACATCTCAAGTATTTTGAACTGAATATCATGTACATGTTCTAGATACAGAGAGAAACAAGCTTCAACCAAAAAGAATCAAACGTATCTTCTAAAGGTACATCGAAGATAAGAATGTTTATAAGTTTCATGAACCTAAGGCTAAGAAGATCATAACAATTCATGAAATAGAGGAGAGGATACTAGAAAGTGTGCATATTGCCACCACAACCCTAATGGCTACAATCACTCAATAACAAGCAAATTAACCAACAAATATGGAGGCACTCCCAATCACATGAATAATAAATCAGTGCTCTTGAATGGAGACCTCAAGGAGGAGGTATATGTGTCGCAACCACTAAGGTTTGAGGAACCCCATTTAGAGAACAAGGTTCTTAAGCTGAAGAAGGCATTTTATGGGGTGAAAGAAGCCCTTAGAGCATGGTACCAATGGATATATAAGTATCTCTTGGATATAGGTTTAAAAAGATGTGCTTTTGATGCTCACTTTTATGTTCTAAAAAGAGGAGGGAAGACAATTGTCCTTGTACTCTATGTAGGTGACCTTGCAATTACCTGAAATGATGATGCTCTTCTTCAACAAACAAAAGATGCCTAGAGTTTAGAATTTGAAATGAAAGACTTTGAGTGAATGCATTATTGCTTAGGCCTTGAAGTTTGGCAAGAACCACATAATATTTTCATCTCTCAGCAAAAGTATGCAAGACACATATTGAATGCTTTTGACATGGAGGATTGCAAGGAGATTTCTAAACCTATGAAGGTGAACTCATAATTTTCTATTGAAGATATTTCACCTCTAGTGGATATTGGAAGATACATGAAACTAGTTGGAAGCCTCATCGACTTGTGTGATAGCACACCAAATATCTCTTATGTTGTACTTGTTGTTGTTGTAGTAAGCAGGTTCTCGAATAAGCCTTGCCAAACGCATTGGACGGCATGCATGTGGATACTTAGGTATGTGAAAGGAACCACTCATTACAATATTCTTTATGAAGAAGGATCATCTCTAGTTGGATATGTTGAATCAAATTGAGCAAGAGATATTGACACCACAAAATCGATTTCTAGATATTGATTTTCTTTAGGATTAAAGATCTTCTCCTAGATCATTAATAAGCAATCCACTATAGCATTATCTTCTAGTGAAGCTGAGGACACACCAACATGTGTTTTAGCATGTGAAGTAGTATGGTAGAGGAGGATCCTATGGCACGTAGGAATATTAGGACATGAGGCTATAGGTATGAAGTGTAACAACCAAATTTAGATGGACCACCAAGATTCTTGTTTTCCATGCATGTACCAAGCACATAGGAATTCAATATCACTATGTACATGAGTTGCTTGAGGATGGGTTCGTGGAGATAAGCTATTGTCGAACTGAAGAAAATGGACTCAACATCATCAACAAGACTCTTGTAGGAGAGCAACTTCATTGACGCTCTCTAAAGCTTGGAATTGGACCAAGGATGTAGTTCATCGTAGGTAGGGGGTGCTAGATATACTCAATACTCCACCCTCAAGTGACCACAAATGATTTTAGTTCTCCAACTTCTAAGGCCCCCATTATGAGGAGAAGCCATTGTGAGAGCTCATACATTCTTGGAACCCTTAGATCCAAGCTAGAGGAGGTCTATGTGTGATTTTTGATGGTAATAGATGATATTTATGAGCCTATCCACTAGGTTAGGTAGGGAAAACTTTTGAGTCATTGGTTTTCCATTCAAGGTGAAAATAAATGGCTTGTGGCACATGGATTCCCCATAGAACCATAATGGGAGGAGTGCAAAAGGGGGTTTGCCTCTTTCTACAGGGCCTAGGGGCCATAGATGTTGGAACAGAACAATCACAAATTGATGATTACAAAGAGCTTGGAGCAAGTCTATGATCAGATTGAAGTTCAAGAAGTTACTTGAGAAAGTGAAGAGATCTAAGAAGTGAAGCTTGTATACATATGTACATTACAGTTGGAAATTCTTGTAATTTGAGTATAGATAAATCCTTAGGATGATAAGGAATAATGTAATAGATGCGGGATAAGTCTAGAACCATATGTATATAAGTCAATGATGGAAAGAAATATGAGAGAGAGTCATTAGAAGCCAAGCGTCATTTAAGGTAGATGTGTAGAGAGTGATCTTCACGAGTTAGCGTCGGGGCTTTCTCTGATTTCTCTCAGTCTGATCATGTGGATCAGAAACCCTTTTGTACACATCTAATTTGAGAGTTAATGAAGCTATGTTCAAAGTTTCATGATCTAATTCCTTTCATGCTGTGAGTATGATCAATAGGAACATTTGTATGTAAAGTCTGCAGAAAAACTTCTCAGAGTTGCGCACTTTTTCGTGTCAATGTTTTGCTTAGATCTCAGTGCAGAGTGTAAAGTTTTTGATAAGTGAGCACTCAAAATCTAAGTTAGAAGATAAGGAAGCTATGGCTAAAAGAATTTAGCAAAACGTGATCTATGCTATGAGGAATCAACTTAAGAAGTTGACTGTGTCGAAGTCGTCATTTCTGGAAGACAATTTTTGACACAGGTTTGATCTAAGTGATCAAATTAGGAGTCTAGTAGTTCTTTTGAAGAACTAATGCTCAATATAGTTGCACAAAGGTATCATGGATATATGAGTATCATTTGAATGATTAAAATCGAAGTAATATGAAGAGATTGAAGTCTATTTCTGAAGCAGACTCTTGAAGATAACTTCATACAGAGAAGTATTTCTTAATATATATGAAAGATAATTTGAAGTTTGTGTAAAGTTTGATTTATTCTTGATATAGAGAAGTTCTTAAGTCAAGATAAACAAACATTTGGAGATTCAAAGGTCTCCAACAGTGGTATCAGAGCTGAAGGTGCAGTACAGGTGAAGAAGAAGCAAGGAGAACCTCGAGTGTTGCAGGCATTAGAAATTTTGTGAATAGAAGAAGCAAAGACTAAAGCTTGGAAGAAAACTTGAAGAAGAACAAAGCACGAGTTTGAAGGATCAATAAAGATCAAAGCTTTATATCAAAGGTACTTTATATTACCATAAATCTGAGTAATTTCAGACACAAGAAAATCAAAGATGGGAGAAAGCTTGTAGATTGATAAGCTAGATAGGGAGAACTATCCAGCTTGGTCCATGAGGATGGAGGCACATGGCCTCATGAGCAAAGATTTGATGGCATTCATTAGAGGAGAAGAAGAAAAGCCTGAGTTTGAAGATCCTAGTGTTCCAACTAGGGAGGAACTTGCAGGTTTGAAGAATTGGATGAGAAAGGATGCTCAAGCTATGAGCATTATTTACATGGCTGTAAATGATTATCTTCTACCTCACATCAGAGGATTAGAAAGTGCAACAGATATGTGGAATGCTCTGGAAGAGCATTTCCAAAATACAACCAAGTCAAGGAAGTCTTCATTATGGGCAGAGTTTACAACCTTCAAGAAGAAGAGCTCACAATCAATTTCTGATTATGTGGCAAGGATGAAGGATATTGCAGATAGCTTGGGAGCAGTAGATGAAGACATTGAAGAGGATAAGTTGGTAAGGCAAATACTTACAGGTCTGAGAGGAGATGAGAAGTGGAAGCCTTTCATATTGTCCATAGAATTGTCTTTAGATCACTTTACTCCTGATCTTAATCAATTGCTAGGACACATGCTAACTTTTGAGCAGGACATTAAGGGAGATAATGATAGGAGTGCAAGTCAAGCTATGTACTCCAAGGACAAGAAAAATAATGGCAAAGGGAAGCAGTTAACTGATGATGAAGGATCTTCAAGTCAAGCTAATTTTAGAAAAGGAAAGATGAACTTCAGAGGTAAAGGAAGAGGAGGTAAGAACAAAGATAATACTAAAGCTTGTTGGATTTGTGGCAGAACCAATCATTTGGCAAATGATTGTTGGTATAACAATCAAAATGGTGGAAGCAATAATCAGAGTTTTAATCAAAGAGGTAGAGGAGGCAGAAATCAAAGAGGCAACTTCAGAGGAAGAGGTGGTAGGACATCATATGCTAGAGGAGGTGGAAGAAGTTTTCAATCTCAGTCCTACAACATCAATTATTATAATTATGCATCAGATCAGAAGGATGATATGACTCTCATCTTGAATGCAACTCATGAAGTAGTAGGAGAAGATCAAAGGGTGTTTTATATTGACTCAGGATGTAGTAATCATCTGAGTGGAAATATATCATTGATGACTGATATGGAAGCAAAGGTGAATGGACATACAGTTCAAACAGGTGACAACACTAAGCATAAAGTGGAAAGCATTGGATCAGTGAAGACAAAGAATGGAAGTACACTCTTGAGCAAGGTACTCTATGTTCCTACTATTCCTAAAAACTTGATAAGTGTAGGGCAAATTGTGGAGAAGGGATATGAAGTCAGATTCACAAATGATGGTGTTTGTGTGCAAGATCCAAATCAGGGATATAGAAATATCATTGCAGGTAAAAAGGAAGGAAGGTTGGTTACTCTCAAAGTCCAAGGTAATGTGGGACATGCTTTGTTTACTTATGGAAGTCAAAAGATGTCCGAATTAGACCTATGGCATAAAAGAGTAGGTCATTTCAATGAGAGAGCTATAAAGGAAATGTCAAGGAATGATGTGGTGCTTGGTTTGCCAAAAGTTGAAGGGCAACACATGGTGTACAAGTGTGAAGCTTGTCAATTAGGTAAAACACACAAAATTTCATATAATAAATCAGGATATAAGTATTCAAATATGCTTGAATTGATTCATACAGATGCGTGGGGTCCTTCAAGGGACTATAGCATAAATGGATCCAGATATTATGTGTTGTTTGTTGATGATGCAACCAGATGGATTACTTTATATGTAATCAAGGATAAATCAGAAGTGTTCAAGACATTTAAGCATTATCATGCTTATGCAGAAACGATTACAAGACAAAAGCTGAAGAGGTTGAGATCAGATGGAGAGGGAGAGTATTTCTCTAAAGAGTTTGATGATTATTTGTGGAATGCAGGTATAAAAAGAGAAGTAACTTGCAGATACTCCCCTCAACAGAATGGAATTGTAGAAAGAAGAAATAGAACTCTTGTAGAGTTTGCAAGAGCAATGATGAAAGAAAAGAATTGCCCAAATTACTTATGGGCAGAAGCTATCAACACTGCAACATACCTTGTGAATGGGTTACCTTGTAATGCATTGGAGGGAAGAACTCCTTACGAAGCATGGTGGGGTAAGAAACCTACTCTTGATCATTATAAGGTATTTGGATGTTTAGCATATGCTTATGTTCCTTCACAGTTGAGACATAAGCTAGAACCCAAAGCAGAGAAGTATGTGTTTATTTGGTATGATGATAGACAGATGGTTTACAGATTGTGGAGTCCTTCCACAAAACAATTTCTTGTTACCAAAGATGTTACATTTGATGAGCAAAGCACATGGTATACAGGATCAACAAATGAGTATTCAAATGTTAAAGAAATACAAAGGAAAGGGAAGACAAAAGTAAGTGTGTATGAAGAAGATATTGATGATATTGATTATAAAAGTAAATTGCAAGATAATGTTGAAGATGGGCCAAGATTTGATCCAGAATTAAATGTGGCTGAGACTTCAAGAAGTGCAGAGGGCAGATGGTCCTCAAGGGAAAGGAAAGAGCCTATCGGGTATAGCTATGATACATCTTTCTTAAAAACAAAAGATTATGCTTACATTGTGAAGACGGAAGAGGACCCAATCACATATGAAGAAGCTAACGGTAAACAAAATTGGGAGAAGGCAATGCAAGAAGAGTATGATGCTCTACTTGAAAATGAAACATGGGAGTTGGTGCCAAGACCAAAGAATCAGAAAGTCATTGGATGTAAGTGGGTGTATAAAACAAAAAGGTTTGCAGATGGTAAGGTGTCTAGATACAAGGCTAGACTTTTGGTCAAAGGTTATGCCCAAACCTATGGGGTAGATTATGATGAAACCTTTAGTCCTGTTGCTAAGATGTCTACAGTTAGATCATTGATTGCTATTGCTGCTTGTAAATGATGGAAATTATCACAATTAGATGTGAAGAATGCATTTCTGAATGGATACATTGCAGATGAAGTGTACATGGAGCAACCAGAAGGCTTCATGGATTCAATTGGATCAGATTATGTATGTAAGATCAAGAGAGCTTTGTATGGCCTTAAGCAAGCCCCAAGAGCATGGAATTATAGGCTTGTTAAGTTCTTGAATGAATGTGGATTTCAAGCATCAAAGGCAGATAATATCTTGCTAGTGAAGGCAAGTGAAAATGGATACATTTACATGTTTATTTATGTTGATGATATTATTGTCACATGTACAGATGCTCAAGGAATCAATGAGCTTAAGAATCAAAATTAGAGAAGGAGTTTAAGATAAGTGATTTGGGAAACTTATCTTATTTCTTAGGAATGCAGATTATATGTACTCAACATGAAGTATATGTTACACAAGAGAGATACTTGAAAAATCTTCTTGTCAAATTTAACATGGAGGATTGCAAGCCTTCAAGCACACCATTGGAGGTAAATCATAAGTTGAGGAGGTATGGTGAAGAGTTTAATGACATGAAGAAATATCAGAGTTTGGTAGGTAGTTTAATTTATGATACCTTGACAAGGCCAGATCTATCATATGCAGTAGGTGTGTTATCACAATTTATGCATTGCCCAAAGAAGACTCATTGGATTGTAGCTCAAAGGGTACTCAGATATATCAAAGGAACTCTAAGTGAAGGTCTGTATTATGGATTTACTTCTGATACAAGAATCAAAGTGTTTAGTGATGCAGATTGGGCACGTGATTCAGATGATAGAAGATCTACTCATGGGTATCTCTGTTATATTGGAGATAAATTAGTTTCTTCGTGCTCAAAGAAGCAACATACAGTTTCTTTGTCATCTACTGAAGCTGAGTATAAAGGAATGGTAGAGGATGCAAAAGAAGTAATATGGTTAAAGACCTTGTTGAAGAGTTTTGGAACTGATCAGAGTACTCCAATTATTTTTGGAGATAATATGAGTTCGTTGTATTTGGCAGCTAACCCTGTTTTTCATGCCAGGACTAAGCATGTAGAGATTTAGTATCATTTCTTGAGGGAAAAGGTACTTGATAAAGAGATTGAAGTGTTGTATACTCTAACAAAAGAACAAGTTGCACATATGTTAACAAAAAGCTTGGATGGACCTAAGCTACAGAGATTCAAAGAGATGGCAAGAGTGAAGACGAATGGAATAATCACAATTAGTGATTGAGGGGGAGCTGTTGGAATAGAACAATCACAAATTGATGATAACAACGAGCTTGGAGCAAGTCTATGATCATATTGAAGTTCAAGAAGTTACTTGAGAAAGTGAAGAGATATCAGAACTGAAGGTTGTATACATATGTACATTACAGTTGGAAATTCTTGTAATTTGAGTATAGATAAATCCTTAGGATGATAAGGAATAATGTAATAGATGCGGGATAAGTCTAGAACCATATGTATATAAGTCAATTATGTAAAGAAATATGAGAGAGAGTCATTAGAAGCCAAGTGTCATTTAAGGTAGATGTGTAGAGTGTGATCTTCATGAGTTAGCATCGGGGCTTTCTCTGATTTCTCTCATTCTGATCATGTGGATCAGAAATCCTTTTGTACACATCTAATTTCAGATTTAATGAAGCTATGTTCAAAGTTTCATGATCTAATTCCTTTCATGATGTGAGTATGATCATGTTGAGCCCATAAAAGTCATGATGGTCAAAGCCACCCGGTCAAAGTCAACAAGGTCAAGGTCAAGCCAACAAAGTCAAAGTGCCTAAGTGACAATTAATTGTCCCGCAAAGGGTACATTGGAGAAGCGGGTTGCGTATTTTCTCTAATTTTCCTAAGGATCAGAATGTGTTTTAAAGTATTTAGGAAGGTTTAGGTGAACCCCCTTTAGTACACAAAGGAAGAATTAAAAGGGAATGGGAAGGCATGTGAAGCGGAAAAGTGTACGCACAAGTGAAAGTATGACCCCCATTAAAATTTTTTGGTTTTACACTAAAGTCACTACAGGACAAAGGGCAATTCGTTGGCCGCCAACTAAAAAGAGAATCTTGGGACATCAAAGGAAGCCAAAGATTCCATGGCAGTTAGAAGTCACGGGACCGGCGGGTTCAAGAGGAGGACAAAGGCTATTCTTGAACACACATTGAGGGAGGAGCAAGAGAGAGCTTCAGAAGAAGCAAGAAAGGAAAGGAAGAGCCACCAGTGTGCGACGAGACTGAAGAGTGCAAGAGGTGTCAAGAGGAAGGTGTGCAGAGAAGCCGGGTTGGATTCCAAGAGTCCCAAGGTCTATTGTGTGTGCGCGCCGAGATACCAACTCCTTAGCTTGGTGGAAGCTTAGTGCAAGGTGTGCACAAGGGAAGCGTGAAGCAAGCAAAGGATTGGTGCAGGAGAGGCCGCTGACAGAGGACTTGTGATAATTGGTCTTCAGTAATTGATATTCTTTGAAGTTGTATTTAGTCATTGATTGGGCTATATTCAGTAATTGATATTCTCTGAAGTTGTATTTTGTCATTGATTGGACTATATTCAGTCATTGTAACTATGGCAAGATAATCAATATTCAAGGTTTCCAGGAGTACTCTCTTACAGAAGTTCTCACCGTTATTTCATTTTTATCATGTCCTTTTTCTCCTACAAACCCTCAAACTCCTTCTTGTCCACGAATCCCCAACAAATTTGGCACGCCCGGTGGGACATCCAAGGATATTTGAGCATAGGAGACTATATATTGCGATTGGAGAGCAATATTCCAGTGTCGACAACACTACTCCAGTGGGCCAAAAGGTACATATTTTTATCAAGTGTCTCATTTTAAGTGGACTATGAATAGCTCATGACCGCGACCCGGTCACAAACCTTGAGGATCAAGTGCAAGCAGACAAGAAGAAAGACGAACAGAAGATCATCGAGTCCACTTTCATCGACTTCATCGGTAGGAAGCATGGCAGGACAGGTGGACCTAGAAATCTTGCTCTCCAGATTAAACATAAAATTTCCCTCCTTCAGAGGTTTAGCCCATGAGGACCCAGATGAGCACATTCGAAGATTTCTTGCATTATGTAAGACTAGAGGGCTAATGGGTAGGGAAGATGCTTTCTTGATACTCTTCCCCGCCACATTGGAAGGTCTGGCAGACAAGTGGTTTAGCCAGTTTGCTGAAAATCACTTTACCTCTTGGGATTTGATGAAAGAGGCTTTTAAAAATCAATTTCAGCATGGCAACACGACTGAGATCATTATAGAAGAATTGGAAAACTTGAAATTGGGTCCAGGAGAAAAGTTCCCAGAGTTCGTGACCAGGGCCAAAGCACTAATGGCTAAACTACCGGATCCACCACACGACTTCTTTGTCAAGAAGTGGTTAGCCAAACCTCTACCTGTGGTCACCCAATGCAAAATAAAAGAGTTAGTGCTACCTACTGCCTCTGTTGAGGAGTTCATCAATACGGCCACACGCTTGGAACAGATAAGGCACCAGTATGGTGCAACTTCTTCCCAACCATCATATGGTACAGAACTGGAGGACCCAGTGAGCTAGTTAAGAAGGGAACTGGAGGGCTTGAAAAGGAATAAGCCCTACACAGAGGAGGAGACTACTGTAGCTCAGCTGAGAAAAGAGATTGAAGCCCTCAAGCTCCAAAAGGAAGAGGAAGCCCAAGCAGAAGAACTAGCTCAGCTGAGGCAGGAGTTGCAAGAACTCAAAGGAGGCGGCATTAAGAAAGGACTCTGGTGCTCCATGTGCAGCAAGCAAGGGCACATAGTAAGTGAATGTCCTTTGCTAAATGTGACTTGTCAATTATGCAGGAAGATTGGGCATGAGGCCCATGAATGCCAAGTAAGGGGAATGCCGACAACGACATACTGGACACAAGGAGGACTTTTGCCACCAGCAAATGTAATGGCAGCAGCAGCAAACCAAGGTATCAACTATAATCCTAGACCGAGAACTAACTTTGCAAATGGGCCTAGAAGGCCAATTATTTGCTTCAGATGTGGAGAATGTGGGCACTACCAATCTAGGTGCACCCTCCCAGAAAATGCACCTCCTTGCAAGAACTGTCCAGAGGCCAGGGATCACTATACAAACTGTTGTCCTAAGAATCAAGCCTCTACTTCCGGACCCCATCTCCAAATGATCTCTGTATTCAAGGAGGAAACACTCCCTGAGGTGAATGAACCCTCACCATCTACTAGAGTGGTACAATTAGAAGAACTCGAATCTTTTGCAGTACAGACAAGAAGCAAGGGAACGGCAAAAGTGGTAGAAAATCAAGAATTGATAATTAAGGAATTGAACAAAGACAGAGTTGCAATTGAAGACAAAGATACTACAAGTGCAGACACAAACCACAATGAATGTCTCATAGGCACCAGTGATGCCATTGGGCATGCCTTCAACAGGGCTCAAGAAGAGTTTGGCAAAGCAAATGAAGCTCACTCTCTTAAAGAGTCAGAGGCCTCAAAACTACTCAAGTCAATGAAGAAGGAGGTTAGTATTTTTGATTTAATAAAGATGGATGGGAAATTCAGGTCAGAATTATTGCAGATAATTGATGAGGCTTCTACTACAAGCTTAGTGGCCAAGACTGCTATTTTACATAAAGGGATAATTAGGGGGGAAGCACCCCTTACAGATTATAAAAGTCCTCGGCTTACAATATCAATCAAGGGTCATGAATTTCAAGGTGTTATTGTAGATGGTGGTTCTGGCATTAACTTGATGCCTGAACATACCATGAAAAGGATTGGACTCCACCCTTCAAGACCTGCAAATTTCACGGTTACTTTGGCAGATCAGAGCAAAGTAAGGCCCTTGGGGGTAATCCCAAAAGTTCCACTTGAAGTACAAGGTAATCTATTCATTCTGGATTTTGTGGTTCTAAGATTGCCTCAGGTTGAAGGAGGATTTCCTCTCTTAATTGGAAGACCTTGGCTGAGGCATGCCAGTGTCATTCATGATTGGGGTAAGGACACTATGTGGGTACAAAAGAAAGGGCAAGAGCTGACAAAAATTCATTTAGAAGAAGGCCCAGACAATCAAGGAAACACTAGTATGATGCAAACAGTGAGCATTTGCATGGAAACAGAAGCGGAGGATCAACCCCAAATAGATTTTGAGGAAGAAGAGGATATTCTAAGTTGGCTCCAAGCAGGCAACTCTTCTTCTTGTTTTGGAAATTTTCTTGATAATCCTGGCACGACTGAAGATTATGATGAAGGTAAGGAAAAGGTCCAGGTTGATGGATTGGGAGAGCCCATCACTGACCACAGAAGGGGCAAGAAGATACCCCTCAAACACAAATTAGAGGAGGATGTGTCAACCACAGATAACGAAGTTTCTAAAGCTAAAAACAAGGTAAAAAATTCTGAGGTTGAATGTTCTTTCCCAATTCAAGA
This sequence comes from Ceratopteris richardii, assembly GCA_020310875.1. NCBI lineage: Eukaryota > Viridiplantae > Streptophyta > Polypodiopsida > Polypodiales > Pteridaceae > Ceratopteris > Ceratopteris richardii. The sequence continues at coordinate 111,988,137 of CM035413.1, forward strand.
AATCCCTGCAGGATGGATGCAGGACAAGGAGGAACACATCGTAGTCCAAAATACACCTGCTTATGAAGCAATGCACGAAAAGCTAGTAGAAGAAGACAAGGAAGCAGATGCACAGGGAGATAATATGGCAATAAGAAATCCGGTCCAAGAAATATACTTAGGCACTCAAAACAATAATCAACCAATTCTGGTGGCCACTTGGTTGTGGAGCCATCCAGAGCTCCTGGAAAAGGTAAAATCATTCTTGACCCAGTATGCAGATGTTTTTGCCTGGCATTATAAAGACTTAAAAGGAGTGCCTGCATCTTATGGAGAGCACAGAATCCCACTAGTTGATGGAGCCAGACCCATCAGAGGAAGGAGCTATAGACTCAATCCAAAGTATGCCGAAGCCGTCTATGTGGAAATCCAAAAGATGGAGGATGCAGGGATCATCATTCTTGTGGAGCACTCAGAGTGGCTCTCACCTATGGTTATAGTACCGAAGAAGAATACAAATAAAATCAGAATTTGTGTTGACTTTAGAGCTCTCAACAAGGTGACCATTCCAGATGGGTTCCCTATGCCCTTTGTAGAACAGGTCATTGAAGAAGTGGCTGGGCATGCATTATATAGTTTTATGGATGGATTCAGTGGCTATAATCAAATATCAATACATCCAGAGGATCGGGAAAAGATTGCTTTTATCACACCTTGGGGAACATATGTGTATGTAAAGATGCCATTTGGGCTCAGAAATGCTCCAGCCACCACCTTTAACAGGACGGTCAATCTCATTTTTGGCCCCCTATTGCTGGAGAATCACTTAGAATCTTCATGGATGACTTCTCTTCGTTTTCAAGATCTCACAAGGAAACTCCTCTAGATTGTTTGGACCACCACTTGAGACAGCTGCAGAATGTTTTCAAAAGATGCAGGGAGACTAAGTTAAAGCTCAATCCAAACAAATGTCATTTCCTTGTGACAGAAGGAACCCTCTTAGGCCATGTGGTGTCGGCTAAAGGTATGGCCCCAGATCCTGACAAAATCATTTCTATATTAAAGTTGCCTAAACCTAAATCCCCTAAAGAAATCCAGAGTTTCTTGGGGCATACTGGTTATCATAGAAGGTTCATAAAAATGTATGCAGAGATAGCTAGACCTCTGACTAGACTTACAGGTAAGGAAGTACCCTTTAAATGGGAAGAAGAGGAGGAAAAAGCATATCAGACATTACGGTCACGGTTAGTGTGTGCTCCTATCTTGGTCACCCCGGAGTGGTCAAAAATCTTTCATATACATGTCGATGCCAGTGCATATGCAGTGGGGGCAGTTCTGACTCAACCCAGTGAAGAATTTAAAATGGACAGGCCAATTCAATTTGCTAGTAGAATCTTGACCAAGGCTGAAAGGAATTACAGTACTACTGAAAGGGAAGCACTAGCAATGGTCTTTGCCGTCCAAAAATTCCGCCATTACTTATTGGGGGTAAAATTTATTATTATATCAGATCACCAACCACTAAAATACCTACTCAACAAACCCCAGGCCACCGGTAGAATATGGAGGTGGCTATTATTGTTCCAAGAGTTTGATTTCTCTATAGTCCATAAACCAGGAAAAGACAATGTTATGGCGGATCACTTATCCAGAATAAATCTGATGAATCATGCTAGTGGAATCAATGATGACTTTCCCGATGCTCATCTGTTTGCTGTAAAAGCTCAAGGATGGTATTACGACATTAAAAATTTCATTAAAACTGGATTGTATCCAGAAAAGGCTAGTGCTGTACAAAAGAAGAGCCTACTAATCAAGAGTAGACCATATACCTTCATCGAAGATAAATTGTACAGACAGGGCAAAGATGACCGGTTTAGGAAATGTTTGGAAGAAGAAGAAGTGAGGGAAGTCCTTCACTCTGCACATGAAGGTACAAGTGGTGGGCACCTCCCAGGACACATTATGAGTCAGAGGATACTAGATGCGGGTCTATGGTGGCCTACACTATTTAGGGATGCAGATGAATGGAGAAAAGCATGTGACATTTGCCAGAGGTGTGGACCTAAGCCAACAAAGCAGAGACATAACCCCTTGGTTATTTCCACCTCCTGGCAACCATTTGAGAAGTGGGGGTTAGATTTTGTAGGGCCAATCTACCCTCCCGCGTTTCCAAAAAGAGAAAAATATCTCTTGATAGCTACTGATTATGCCACAAAGTGGGCTGAAGCTATTGCCTCCTCCGATTGCACTGCTCAAACTGTTGCTGATTTCATTTATAGTCACATCATTTGCAGGTTTGGTTGTCCCCTTGAAATTTGTACTGATCAAGGTACCCATTTTGTCAATAAAGTCCTGCAAGAAATCTTCAACAGGTATAGAATTCTTCATAGGACCTCTTGTGCTTACTATCCACGAGCAAATGGACAGGCTGAGTCCACAAATAAGGTTTTAATTGCAATGTTAAGAAAGGAGTGTATGTTGCAACCCACTTCATGGGGCATTGCGTACCTAGGTACACTTTGGGCATACATGCTAGCCTACAAAGAGGCCACTGGCTATTCCCCATTCCAATTAGTCTATGGCATTTTACCTATCGAGCCCTTTGAATTTTTACATGGATCACCTAAGATAGCATTTATGCAGGGAAAGAAGGATTGTGATATCTCTCAGAGGCTAGGAGCACTACATAAAGTGGAGGAGATTCGTCTACTTGCGACCAAACAATTGATGGAGACTCAGATAAAAAGGAAGGAGGCTCATGACCGAAATTTATGGCAGAACAACTTGAAGCCCGGTGATTTAGCTCTATTACACAGACCACAATTGTCTAATCAAACCAAAGGGAAATGGATCCCTCACTGGGAAGGCCCTTTTTGCATTACAAAGATGCTGCAGTGGGGTGCTGTGCAATTGGAAACACTGGATGGCGACACCCTACCCTTGGTAAACATCTCCAGACTCAAGGGTTACCACCAAAAGCAATAAACATTGCATTTTCATTATTTTGTTCTTAAGAGTTTTGGAATGCTTTATAGGTAAAAATAATAGGTTGTTTGTCCTAATAAGTAGAAATAACCAACATAACGCTCACGAATTTTTTCTTTTTGGGCGCATTTTTCTTTGTTGTTCAATGCACCACTCAAAATTGACCAAAATTCTTTGTTAAATAAAATAGGCGCATATTTTTTGGATGGCCTTTGCTTCTGCAAAATAACTTTCAATACTTCCCTTTCTTTGGTTTATCTTTTGGGTGGATGAGAGTAGAACTTGTATCTCCTCTCTTTTGAGCTCTCTTTTGGGTTGAACCATCCATTCCTGTGAGGTAATCTTTCATTCCTCCTTGCTATATAATGTGCTTTCTCCTTCATTCTTGATCCTCTCAGCATCAGTATGAGAACAAGATCGCAGTTCCTCTCCGCCCACATCCACCATCCTCCACCCTCGCCGCCCCCACCCTCCACCCTCCTCCACCTTGCTCACCCACAACCCACCCTTCCTCCACCCTCCTCAATCATCCACCACCCCCCCTCTCTCCACCCCGCAGGCGTTCCCCTCCCCCACCACGGAAGCGGCCACCACCCTCCACCCTCCTCCCCCTTGCTCACCCACAACCCACCCCTCCTCCATCCTCCTCAATCATCCACGACCCCCCTCCCCGCCTCCCACATCCGCCCTCCGCCTACCTCTCCACCCCCCGCCCCGCCTAGCCTCTCCTCCAACCCCATCGATTGCAACCACCAACCACCCCCTAAACCACCCCCTAAACCACCCGACGGCACCCCTCTCCTCCACCTCAACTCCCCTCCAACCCGGCGGCCCTCCCTCCCCAACGCTCACAACATCCCCCTCTTACACCCATCCAACCCCTTGAGCGCCACACGCCTACACCCCAACCTTCCCCCTCGGATTAACCCGCCCAACCCCTCCACCACTCCTCCCTCTTCCCCATCATCCCCCTCAACCCACCTCCGCACCCACCTCCGCGCCCCGCAATCCCCCCGCCATCCACTCCCCCTCCCTCTTCCACCCCGCCTCCCCCCCTCCTCCGCCCTTACCGCCCAGCCCTGCGCCAGTTTACCGACCCCCTCCTCCGCCCTCTTCAGCTCATCCATTGCCACCTACCCCAAGCCCTCCGCAGCACCAAAAACCCACCTCTTTCCACCACCTCCGCCGCCTTCCCGCCCTCCCCCTTCCGCCCAACCCAACCCCCTACCGCCGCTGCCGATTCCGCCACCCTCCGACCTCCTTCCAACCGCCCGCACACCACCCTCCATCGCCTTCCGCCCCATCTCTCCACCTCCCCGTCCTCCCCCTTCCGCCTTCCGCCCAACCCAACCCCCTACCGCCGCTGCCGATTCCACCTACCCGTCCTCCCCCTTCCGCCGACCGCCTCCGCCTCCACTCACCTCCCCTCCGCTGTCCGCACCGCCTCCGACGATTCCGCCACGCCGCCGCCACGACGACTCCTACTGCCGCAACAACCCCCTACTCCGTCGCCCTTTGACCGCCGACCGCCTCCGCCTCCCCTTACCTCCGCTCCGCAGCTCCGCCGCCCGACGCCGCCAGTCCTCTTCCTCCTCCGGGCTTCCTCCTCCGCTCTCCGAGCGCCGCTGCTCCGCAGCCGCCGCTCCGCCGCCGCCTCCGACCCCGCAGCTCCGCAGCCGCCGCTCCGCCAGTCTCCGAAGCCTCCGACTTCCGCAGCCGACCGCCGCCATCCGTCGTCCTCCGACTTCCGCAGCCGACCGCAGCCATCCGCCGTCCGCCGCTGAAGCCGACGCCACTCCGCCGCCCGCGCCCGCCTCCGCTGCCCGCGCCTGCCTCCGCTGCTCCGCCGCCCGCTGCCTCCCTCCGCTCCTCCGCAGACCTCCCCACTGCCCCCTCCGCCGCCCTCCCTGCTCCGCGCCGCCGACCAACACCGCAGCCCCACTCTGCCGATCCGTCAGCAGCTCCTTCGCCGGTGCCCCTTAACTCTCCTCCGCCGGTGCCCCTTACCGCGATACCCACCGCCTACTCACGCCCTTCCCTGGTCCGCGCCGCCGCCCAACATCGCAGCCGCCCTCCGCTGCCGCAACACTCCCGCCCTTCTGCCCACTCCCGCCCTTCTGCCCATCCTCCGCTATCCGCCACAACACTCCCACCCTTCTGCCCATCCTCCTCCGCCAAGCATCCCTCCCGCCCTTCGCCCTACCATCACATCACTTCCAACCCCCCCCTCCTCCGCCCCACTTCCCCCCCTCCTCCGCCCTTAACCGCCCAACCCTCCGCCGGCGCCCCCCGCCTCCTACCCCCTCCCCAGCCCTCCGCAGTACCACCAAACCCCCCTCTTTCCACCGCCTCCGCCCGCATCCGCCCTCCCCCAACCCTTCTCCACCACCCTCTCTTTCTATCCGCCCTCCCTCCATCCTACCCTCCGTACCCTCACCGTAGTCCTCAACCCGCCCCCTGCCATAAGCCCCCGCCCCTCCTCTCCTTCCGCATACACCACCCGCCAATTGTTCCACCACCCCCACCCACAATATTCCCCGCCCTCCACCACCCCCCTTCGACACCACACAAACCTCCTCCGCCCTACGTTCAGCTCCCTAAAGGCGCCCCCCCCAACCCACTTTCTCCTCCTCCGTCCCCCTCATCCCCTTCCCCGGAACCCTCCGCCATCCCCACTTCCCCTTATCCCCAAGCAAAATTCCCCTAACTCCAAGACTCTTCAGCGCCACCCACATCATCCGAGAAATTCCTCCTTATCCGGACCTCCCCTTTCTATGAATTCTCCATTTCTTCTATGGCTAATCCACCCCCCCAGGACGATCCTGCGGACTTCACCCCTTCGGCGGTCCCAACAACCAATCTTCATTATCCCCCTTCAGAGTCTGCTCACCCATCGCATACCCCAACCCTTCCCAACCTCATCCACCCGGTCCCGTCAGTGCCCGCCTCTCTTACCCCATTGATTCCACCATCCGCCATCACCAATTCTCCTACAGCATCTGCATCGCCTTCCGCTCTTCATCCTCCCCTTATTAATGTTCCTACTTACTCAATTCCATCAGAATCCACCGACCCTTATTCTCCCCCTTTGCTACCTCGCCCCCCTTCACCTTCTCCCTCTCCTTCTGCTTCCCATAATTCCATCCCTATAGGCGATTATATGAGCCTTTTCCTCCCACCTGATCTACCTATCCAAATAAAAATTCATTTATCTCCACCTCCAATTGACCTCCGCAATCTCTTCTCGACTTGTCAGAGTTGCACACTTTTTTGTGTCAATGTTTTGCTTAGATCTCAGTGGAGAGTGTAAAGTTTTTGATAAGTGACCACTCAAAATCTAAGTTACAAGATAAGGAAGCTATGGCTAAAAGCATTTAGCAAAATGGGATCTATGCTATGAGGAATCAACTTAAGAAGTTGACCATGTCGAAGTCGTCATTTCTGGAAGACAGTTTCTAACACACGTTTGATCTAAGTGATCAAATTAGGAATCTAGTAGTTCTTTTGAAGAACTAATGCTCAATATAGTTGCGCAAAGGTAGCATGGATATGTGAGTATCATTTGAATGATTAAAATTGAAGTAATATGAAGAGATTGAAGTCTTTTTCTGAAGCATACTCTTGAAGATGAAGAAAACTTCATATAGAGAAGTATTTCTTAATATATATGAAAGGTAATTTGAAGTTTGTGTAACGTTTGATTTATTCTTGATATAGAGAAGTTCTTAATTCAAGATAAATCGAACATTTGGAGATTAAAAGGTCTCCAACAAGAGGTGTAGAAATTTCCTTTCAATCCTCCATGTCAAATGCCTTCACTATTTTCTTTGTGTACTTTTGTTGAGAGATGAAAATCTTCTCTGATTCCTGAAAAACACCAAGACCTAAGAAATAATGCATTAAGCCCAAACTTGTCATTTCAAATTCTAAACTCAAGGCATCTTTCTTTTGTTGAAGAAGAGGATCATCATTTCCTGTAATCACAAGGTCATCTACATACAGTACAAGCACAATTGACTTTCTTCCTTTCTTTAGAACATAAAATCTAGCATCAAAAGCACATATTTGGAATCCTAGACCAAATGATACTTATCTATCTATTGGTACCAAGCTCTTCGGGCTTGTTTCTACCCATATTATACATACCTGGTTCTCTAAATGGGGAGCCTCAAACCCTAGTGGCTAAGACACATGTACCTTCTCCTTGAGGTTTCATTCAAGAATGCTGATTTGACATCCATGTGAGATAGTGCTGATTGTTTATGTGCAGCCATAACTAGTAGTTCACAAAGAAATTACACCCACATCTTCCTACTATAGTCATCGACAAGTAACATGGAGTAAGATCCTCACAAGGCTTGTGTAGGCATTTGTTTTTACACAAGCTAGCATGCACCAACTCTAGAGGATATCTTGCTATATTCTTGCTTTCTTATGGAAATGCCTTCCTCTATTGCTTGCCCATCATGTAGGCTTCACATGGTCTCTTCCTTTGTGCAATTGATGGTAGGTGAGCAATTATACCTTTGCAATGCATCTGCTTTCTTATGGAAATGCCTTCCTCTGTTGCTTGCCCATCATGTAGGCTTCACATGGTTTCTTCCTTTGTGGAATTGATGGTAGGTGAGCAATTATACCTTTGCAATGCAATAGTGGAGAAGTTTTTCCCCCTTATTCTAGTCCCAACAACATTGTTGTTACTATCCATAATCTTAGCTCTTGTCTTATAGAAAGATACTTGAAGACCTTGATCAATTATAGGAGTTAAAAAAAGTAGATTTCATCTGACTTGTTGAACATACACCATGTTTGAAAGCTTTATAACATCCAGATTATAGTTAACGAAATAAACTTTACATTTTCCCTTAGCAAGATGATTTTGCATTGTTGCCTACCTTTATCGTGATGGCTTCCTTTAGAGACTCTAAGGAACTATAAACGTCTTTCTGCTCCTCATGTGATGAGAGGCTCCACTATCCAATACCAATGAGTCACCTGTTGCTGAATTTCCAACCAATGAACATATGTCTTCTACTCTAAAAAATAACTCAAACTTTGTTTCTGTGGTGTTGGTACACTCCTTGCCATTTCAACTTTTCAAAGAGCCATTGTTTTTGTCTGCCTTCTTCATCTGGTATATTGACAATGGATGCAACAATCACATGAGTTTCCATAATTACTTCTTCTCAAATATGTTGTCACCTTTGCTAGGTTGCACACTTCAATATCCCCTTTAGCTACTTAACGACCATGGCTCTTCATGATTTTCGATGGATAGAGGAATGTCAAATGAGTTTTCTCTATTTGAAGTAGCTATTGACTCAATCCCCTATTCTCCAAGCATCAAAGTGGGACCTCCCTTTCCATCTTTTTCTATATGCAAGGTAGTTCTTTGATGCAATTGACGGATATAAGGTATCATGTAGTGTATTACCCTAGTCTTCAATTTCCCCCTACTAAGTTCAATTAGGGAGTGACCAAACCTGAATGCTTACACTCCATCTATTCCATTAAGAAATTTTACCACTACCTCTTAGGCCAAAAATTTAGATTCCATGTTGACCAATGAACTCTAACTTACCTCTTGCACCATTATAATTTAGGTGGGCACTTGGCTTGTTGAGTGATCCTCCTCCTCAAAATTGACTATGATGTCATTCATCTCCTAGAGTCCTCTCATGTAGCGGTAGATTTTGTTTCACAGTTTGATTCTAGTGAAGCTCTTACCAGAGTGGAAAAACCCTCTCTTCTGATTTATGTTGCTCATCCTAATACTTCCTTGGATACTTGGGATTTGATAGCTTTGTTTTATGATACTTTACTGACTTTCTTGACCACAAGTTTTCCTTCTAATGCTCTCCCAACTATGGCTAACCAAAAGCTAGCTCTACATAGTCAAAGATTTTGTATCATTGTTGGACAATTATACTATGTTTTGAGGTGGGGAGCTCGGAATTGGTTTGTGCAAATGCATGCGGTTCCTTCAGTATTAGCTTAGGCTCATTCAGATCTGATTGGTGGACATTTTTCAATAGATTCAACTTACGAAAATTTGTTGCAGAGTGGATTGTGGTGGGCTACTATGCATAACGATACACATCATTATGTTCAAGCTTGTCATCCTTGTTAACCACAATCTTATTTCCCTCTCCAAACTATTTTGCCCTTCAAACCATTCCAAAAGTGGGGATTAGATTGTATTGGGCCCATTAATCCTCCTAACGTCCTTACTTACAATCACTATATTTTAAAATGTGTTGACTATGCCACCCACTAGGTAGACGCTTGTGCTGCTCAATTGGCTAGTTGTTTGTTCATTGCTTGTTGTCTAACCACCAATGTTTTTCCTTATTCCGCTCATCCTTTAGAGATTGTGTTAGACCATGGTACCCATTTTGTGAATGACTTCATCACTTCCGTCACTCAGTCTTTCAAAATTATCCATAAGTTCAATACTCCATATTACCCCCATGTCAATGGTCTAGTAGAAAATACTAATAAAACCCTTTTGAATATGCTAAAGAAACTAATTGTAGATTGTTGAGAGTGCTAGGATCAATACCTCCCTACTTTGTTATGGGCATATCGTACCACTTATAAAGTCTCCCTTCAAAATCACATATGGATTGGAAGCCATTGCCTTTGTCAATTGCAATAGTGGAGAAGCTTCTTCGGGGTTCCCTATTTACCCAAATGGATGAACTCTGTACATTGGATAAAAAAATGCTTTGAAAGTTTTGTATTGATGCACGAACAAATTTGACCAACTCGGAGTCAGGATCATTTTCTCAAAACACTCATATTTACCAAAGGAGAGTTAATACTATGTTATAATTTGAAATCTGATCGTGTTGTTCCTTATGGAGTTTTTGTTGATCTTGATCTAGAAACCTTTTGGTTGCAAACTCTTTCCGGTGAACCAGTTGAAATTCCAATCAAAGCTATGTCCTTCTCAACCACCTTCCATGGGTGCAATGATTTGCTTCCCACATAGAAAATCCAATGGTGGTTAAGTAATCTACAATCCTTCCATGTTAAGCACATGGAGCTTGTGTAAGCACATACAAAGCCTTTGCAACCTCCAAACATATTCTACGTTCTGATAGTACACATTTTGCTACATGATTGAAATTATACTCATAATTAATGCAATATGTCTATGCAGATCATTTTGCTACCAATCGTGCTTTATACGTACTTATGCTATCATCAACATTGTGGTTTGCCTTATAAACCACTTGCAACCTATGGGTTTCTTTCCTCCCGACAATGTAATTGGCTACCATGTTTCATTTCCATAAAGTGCAACCATCTCCTCACTCGTAGCTTTCTCCAAATTTGCATTTCCAATTTGCATCTTCAAAACAAGAAGGCCCAACATCTTGTATTATCTTGATCATGTAGGCACAATGATGAACCATCTAGCTATCATACATGAATCACGGCACTAAATTCCACAACCTCCTAGATCATCTTGGTCCTGGGTAACTTCTTCTTGTTGTCTCATCTACATATGCCTCCCTTACTCCTTGAGTCTTCACAGAGGGCAATCCAAGTTCCTCAACAAGGCTCTTTTCTGAACCGCTTGATTCTTCATCAATTTGTTTAAAACTTGTAGATGATTTATTACCAATAAGAACCTTTTCTTTACCTTTATTGCATATAGCCCATGAATTGGTTGGACTGAAGTTTCCATGCAATCTTCCACTCCATGGATTTGCGTTTGGACTATTGCCTCGTGACACATCAAGTCCATCCAAAATAGGAGATTTTGCACTTGAGTTTTCAGCATTTCCTTTTTCACGTGAGTCAAGATTAAGTTCTTCTTTGGCATCTGCATAGAATCTTGAAATTTCATCAAAAACCAAATCTTTACTTACCTTCTCCTGTCGTGTGAGTGGGTTGTAGCATTTATATCACTTTTTCTCTAGGGAGTACCCAATAAAAATAGATTTTTTCAGCTTTTGGATCAAGCTTCATCCTCAACTCATATAGAACATGTACATATGCAATACAGCCGAATACTTTCCTATGTGATAAATTTGGCTTTTTACGTATAAACTTATCTTTAGGTGTAACTTGATGTACAATACCAATCAGATTTATATTCATGATGTATGTAGTAGTATGCACAACTTCTTGTCAGCCATCAAGGCTCTTGTTATTTCTAAAATACATCTATTTTTGCATTCCACAATGCCATTTTTTTGTGTTGTGTACCTACATGAAAATAGCCATCGAATTCCATGACTTTTTAGAAAGCTACTCAACTCACTTGACATGTATTCACCTCCTCCATCAGATCTCAGTTTCTTAATCTACTTCCCTATTTGCTTTTCCACCATAGCCCTAAATTTATGGAAGTGAGTGAACACCTCACCCTTCTCTTTCATGAAGTATACCCATACTTTTGATGTATGATCATCGATGAAAGTGACATAAAATCTCCATCCTTCCATAGATGTGGCCTTTGTAGGGACCCCAAACATCTGTATGTATTATTTCTAGCACATTCTTTGCAAATTTGGACCTCCAATTTGTTATGCCAAGTCATTATGTCACACTTGCACCTTTTGCAAACATGGCTGCATTTATTTCACAAATTTTCACATTTAAAGTGAACATACTATCCAGTTTGTTTCCTTTGGTGATAATCTTCCATTATATTTATACTCTTCTACATATAACTCATTAGCATTAAACCTTATGTGTTATCCCTGCTCAACCATTTGACCATGAAAAACCTAGATTCTTTATTATTTTTGAAACATGTAGTATATCAGCAAAATATTTTACCTTCCCATCCTCCATGGATAGTGCTATGTTTCCTATATGCTTAATAAGATGTGATGTATCATCGCTTGTTTCAACATATTTAGGAAGTGGAAATTTTTGCAAGCCACTTAACTATTCTTTGTGACTCTTCACGTGATTTGAACCACATGAATCAACATACAAGAAGTTATCATTTTATTTTGAAACATCATATTCATCATATGATGTTGGACCATGAAAAACTTCTCCGAATCATCCACACTTGTTGATGCATAGTTATTTTGTTGCCTTCTCTTATTTTGATTCTTCAACCTACAACCGCATTCAAAGTGATCAAGTTTAATGTAATTCTAGCATCCTTTACTCTCATGACTTGAATCATTTCTTTGGAAATTTCATCGGCCTCTTAGGCTCCCCCTACCTCGAAAATGTCATCTACATCCTACATAAGGCCTATTCACGGAAAATGGGAATTACACAGGATTTTGAGACACTTCTTTCTATCCCAATGTTTTACTTTTCAACTCATTTATACACTACAACATGTTATTATCTCTTGACTAGGCTATATTAAATTAATACTTTAATATTAAGGATACTTGTATAAAAAAATGAGGTATCAAGTTTGGCCTCAAAGTCAAGAAGTTAACATAGTAAGTAACATAAATGGGACTTGAATAATTCCCAAATTTCTGGAATAGGCCTTACATGATCTTTTTGTTGACCTTGCTCCTAGTTGCTATTTCCTCTTCCACTCATAAAGCCTTTTCCTCATGCTCTTTCTCTACCAGAGTAGAATATCTACTTAGAGACAAATTTTCCTTGGGAGTTTAGTCTTTTTCAAGGTTCTTTTCTTCAATTATCAACATGGATACTAGATTGGAAAAATTCAAAATATTTTCCCTATTTTGAATAGAAGTTCTGAACTTCCTATATGGAGTTCCGAAACCATGAAGGCACACTTCTACCTTATCATCATCCACATTGATGCCAATAGATACAAGTGACTCACATATGCTTTTCATTTTTAGGGTGTAGTCACTTACCAACATGCTCTTTTTCTCTAGTGTATGCATCTCATTCTTGAGTTGAATGTTGCGTGCCTTTATATTGGTCTCATAAAATTTGAACAAACTATTCCTAGCCTCTTTCATAGTTTTGGCATCATGTATGTGCCAAATCATGCTATCTTGTATGCTAATAGATAGCCAATACATTACCTTGTGTTGTTTGATTCCATTCTTCATATCATGTTAACTGGTCCATACTAAAGTTTCTCTAACATATACAAGTGTGGCTGCTATACATGTCAGACAAATGAAACAGTGATACATGTCATCCTCAATCATCAGATGTTGAGCTCGATATAGGTGGTTTTCCTACAAACCTGCATAAATTGACTTTCAAGTCCAATAGTGTAGCTTAGATTAGGCCTTGTAATTGTGAGATATATAAAACTTCCCATAATATTTCTATACATCATATAATTCTCTAGTACTTCACCTCATGTAGTATCTAGCTTCAGATTATAATCAAATGGCATAGAGATTGGCTTACAATCACCCACACCATACTTTTGAAGCATACTGAAGGCATATTTACTTTGCAACATCCATACACATGTTTTTGTATGTATAAATGGAATGCCTAAGAAATAGTGTAACAAACCAAGATCTTTCATGTCCAATTCCTACATAAGAAGTTTCTTTACCTCTTCAATGCTTTCTTCATTATCACCACCTAGAGTAAGGTCATCAAAATAAATAGCCACAATTTGTGATGCCATCATCAACCTTCCTTGTGTATAACGAGTGGTCTTCATCACACATAAAAAATACAATGGTGATTAAATAATATGCAATCCTTGCAGGCCAAGCATGAGGGGCTTTTTTAAGCCCAAAAAAGCCTTCCAAGACTTGCAAACATATTCTGGGTGCTTTGAATCCTCATATGCTTGTGGTGGATCCATGTATACTTCTACCTGAAACTCATCATGTAAGAAAGCATTCTTCACATCCATTGGATGCAAAATCCTTATAGCTAATGCAACTAACATTATGAAAGTGGACATTCTAGCTTAAAGGCTTAGTGTTTCTTCATAATCAATGCCATATGCTTGTGCATATCCTTTTTCTACCAATCTTGCTTTATACATGTGTATGCTAGTATCAACATTGTGTTGTACCTTGTAAACCCACTTGTAGCCTATGGGTTTCTTTCCTTGTGGCAATGGAACAAGATTCCATGTTTCATTTCCATAAAGTACAGCCACCTTCTCATCCATAGATTTCTTCAAATCTGCATTTCCAATTGTAGCTTCAAAACAAGAAGATTTAGCATCTTGTATTACCTTGGTCATGTAGGCACAATGAGAAACCATGTAACTATCATGCATCAATTGTTGCACTTAATTTAGCATCCTCTCACATCTTCTTGGTCCTGGGAAACATCTCCTTAAATCATCTTCATGAACCTTTATTACTCCTTGAGTCTTCACAAAGGGCAATCTAGGTTCCTCATCAAGGCTCTTTTTTGAAGCGCTTGAATCTCCATAAAGGTCTTATAAAAAACTTTTCCTTACCTTTCATGGATGTAGTCGATAATTTTTTTGGACTCAAATTTCAACATAATCTTCCACTTCAAGGATTTGAGCTGGAACTATTGCTTGGTGACACATTAGGTCCACTCAAATCTTGAGATTTTACACTTCACTTCTCAGCATTTCCTTTCTCATTTGAGTCAAGATTAGGTTGTTCTTTGGCATGTGCATAGGAGTTTGACATTTCATCAAACACCACATCTCTACTTACCTTCACCTGTCATGTGAATGCCCAATGAAGACACATTTATATCCCTTTTGCTCAAGGGAGTACCCACTAGAGATACAATTTTCTATTTTTGGATCAAGCTTCATCCTCAACTCATCTATAACATGTACATATGTACCAAATACTCTCATATGTGATAAGTCTGGATCTTTAAATGAGAACTTCTTCTATTCATGAGGTATACAATAGTGCACATAACCTCTACACAATAACAACGAGGCATGATTTTCTCTGTTATCAAGGCTCTTTGCTTTTTCAACAATATGTATATTTTGGCATTCAACAGTGCAATTCTTTTTTGGTGTGTACCTGCATGAAAACTACCGTTAAAATTTTTAGAAAGGTACTAAACTCCATTTACATGTATTCACCTCCTGCTTCAGATCCTAATCTATGAATATACTTCCTTGTCTCCTTTTCCACAATAGCCTTAAAATTTTGAAAGTGAGTAAACACCTCACTCTTGTCTTTCATAAAGTATACCCATACATTTCGTGTATGGTCATCAATGAAAGTGATATAAAACCTGCAACTATCCATAGATTTGGTCTTTGCAAGAGCCCAAACAATTTTGTATATTATTTCTAACACATTCTCATTAACATGATTGTCATGTGGATACCTTTGACTATTTACTAAATTGACATGATTCACATACGTTCTGCATCTTTGCAACCTTTAAATGTGGTACTTCATTGAAAAGCTCCTTTGATTGCATCAATTTCAGCTTTGCAAATTTGCATGTCCAATTCGCTTGTGCCAAAGCTCTATTAGCACTAACATCTGCACCTTTTGCAAACATCACTACATTCGTTTTAGAAATTTCCACATCAAAGGTGAACATCCTAAAAACTTTCTTCCCTTTGGAGACCAACCTTCCATTGTGTTTGTACTCTTCTATATATAAATCATGTGCATTGAAACTGAGTTGTAATCCCATGTCAACCATTTGTCCAACAGAAACCAGATTCTTTGTTATATTCAAAACATGCAGCACATCAGCAAGATGATTGATCTTCATGTACTCATTAGATAGTGCTATGTTTCATGTATCCTCGATAGGATGCGATGTGTCATCGCATGTTTCAAAAAGTCAGAGAACATTTTTTTTTGCAAACTACTGCGCCATTCTACATGGCTAGTCATGTGCTTTGAGGGACCTGAATGAACATACCAAACATTACCATTCAATGTTGAAACATTAGCAAACATTGTATTCATCGTATGATGTTGGACCATGAACATCTTCTCCAAATCATCTTCACTTGTGAATGCATAGTTTTTTTTTTCCTTTTGTTATTTTGATTCTTCAATGTGTAATCACGCTGAAAGTGCCAGGTTTGCCACAATCCTAGCATCCTTCACTATCATTACCTGAATCATTTCTTTGGAAATTTCTATGGCTTCTTTGGCTAATAGACAGCCAATGCATTACCTTGCATGCTTCTTTATTCCACTCTTCATATGATTTTAACTAGTGTGTACTTGAATTTCTCTCTAGTAATTGTGGAGCATTTCCATTGTCCCCTTCAAACCACTTCCATTAGCCTTTTCCCATCAAGAAATTTGTCATCTTGAGCCTCCAAGCATGAAAGTTGTTCTTGTGCAATGTACGACTCATAAGTTGACTCATTCCATCAGCATTTTCCATTTCTACAATCGATAACACTGCAAAAACATTAGAAGTAGTACCTCTAATGGAACACTATCACATTGTGATATGACAATTTGATCTCTAAAAAACACAATTTTCATGTATCAGTAGTACATGAAATCGCTTTAAATTTTCAACCTTCTATCTCGACCTTTGCGATATTGATTCTTGAGTCTATTGAGCTTTACATTAGGAGTAATGACCTCCTCAAGCTCTTCTTCTTCAGACTCCTCTTGAGCTTCCCTAGTTTCATAGTATGTCTCTTGTATCCTTCCCTAGTTTGAAGTAGGGGTTGTTCCTTCAAGATCATAAGTGTAAGAGTGATCATATGAGTGTAAAGTAGATGTAGAAGCATCTAGTCTACTAATTGTGATTGACTCTAAAGGTTGAGTATGCACATCAAAGTCTACATACTCCTCTTGATCCTCTTTATCTACCTTTGCCTTGCCCTTGTGTCCATACAATGATCTTGACTCATCAAAGAGAACATCTCTTAACACATATAGCTTCTTCGAGAGAGGTTTGTAGCACTTGTAGCTTTTTTGCTCATTTCAGTATCGAATGAACATACATTTCTCACTCTTGGGCTCTAACTTTGTTCTCAATTCACTAGTAACATGAACAAAGCATACACATCCAAATACCTTGAGGTGCTCCATGGCTAGCTTCTTGCCATAACAAACTTAGTGTGTAGTCAATTTATGCATAGTACTTGGAATCTTGCTTATCAAGTAACAAGCTGTATTCATAGCCTCAGTCCAATGGTAACATACCTTCATTTATGAGACATCTAGCTATCTCAACCTAATTCATATTCTTCCTCTCTCCAACACCATTTTGTTGATGGGTGTACCTGCATATAAAGTGACTCTTTATGCCATTTTCCTATAAGTACTTTGTAAATTACTTGGAGAAATACTCTCCCCCTCCATCTGACCTGAGTGTCTTGATGTATGCATAACATTCTTTCTCAACAAGGGACCTAAACTTTTGAAAGCATGAAAACACTTCTGATTTTTCCTTGACAATATATAGCCATGCCTTTCTTGATTGTTCATCAATGAAAGTGAAAAAGTACCTAGCTCCTCCCAATAAAGCCTCTCTAGTAGGCCCCCATACATCTGAGTGTATATGTTCCAAGAGCTTAGAGGATCTGTACTCATGATTTGGAAATGGCTTTGTTGCTTACTTACCTAGCTAACAAGCATCACAAAACTCATGTAGAACTTGGCCTTCAAGATTTGGTGGTCCCTACACCAAACCTAATTTGCACATGCTTTTTAACTTGAGAATATTGATATGTCCTATCCTCTTGTTCCAAAGATCATTTTCTGCAATCCTCTTGTTACCAATCATCACATAACATGCCTTGTTGTGTGTAGAAGTGACATCTAGTGTGAACAATTTGCCTTCTTTCCTTCGCTTTGCAATGACCTTGCCTCCTTGCTTCACCAGTATCAACTATAACCTGCATACCTCTCTATACCATTTCTCTTATAGAGATAAGGTTCTTAGAAATAGATGGAACATGGAGCACATCTTTAAGAGTCTTGAAAATTTTACCTTCACCTAGCTTTGCATCTCCCACATGTGTATAGGAATTCTTAGTTTTATCTCCTGTCTCCACACAACCTTTTGAGCTTGGGACTTACATATGAATAAAATATTCCTCCATCCATACATGAAATGTGATTAGAGCATCCAGATTCTATGGACCACTTTGTATCCTTTGGATCACTAGTGTAGCCATGTCTCATTGCTAGGAGGGTCTCCCTCTCATCATCCTTCTTGGAGTTGTTAGCATAGTTCCATTTCTCCTTCTTCTTCTTTCCTTATCATCCTTGAACCAGCAATTTGAAGAAATATGATTATGATTACCACATATAAAACAAGTTTTACCTTGATGAGGGTTGTTCTTCCCTTTGCCATTCTTGCCCTTCCTTGAAGATGATGCCTTGTTATCTCCTTTTGAATTTGAAGCTTCTTCCTTGGACAACCTCCACTTGCTTTTTCCTCCTTTCCCTTTCTTGCCAGTCTTACCTTTGCCTTTGCTAGCATATAGGACTTGTGAGTGACCATCCTTCTCGGATGTGTCTCCTATGGCAACCACGTCTACCACTAGGTGTGGGATGAACTCCTCCAGAGTTGGTAGAGGATCTCCACAAAATCTGGTAATAATGAGTGGTTTCCACTTGTCTTCCCATCTCAGCCCATTGAGAGTAATCTACACAAGGTCTTCCTCATCTACTTTGCAACCAAGGGATGCCGATTCCTCCCTCAACTCTTTCACCCTCAAGGTGTAGTCAACAATAGATTGACCAATACACTTCTTCAAGGAGTGTAGTTCATTCTTAAGTTGCATCTTCTTACTTCTTATGGAAGTGGCATATATCTTCTCTAAGGCCTCCTTAACATCTCTAGAATGATCAAAATCTGATATATGACCAATTAGAGTGTCAGAGATTACCTCCGATATGTAGAAGATAGCTCGTCCATTCCTTTCCTCCCAATCCTTCAACATCTTCAATTCTTGATTGGTGACATTTGGATCTTTGGGGTCCACATCAAGATTATCTTCATCTCCACACAAAATAGGGCATAAACCTTTGCTCATGACATAGTTCATGACTCTAAAACATGATGGCTAGTACTTGTCTTTGTCAAGAAACTCCACTTTTTGGCCTAGATCTACCATAATGAATGGGAAATTAGGGTAACACTGAAACATACCTCTTAGCCTTGATGCACAAGATTTTGTGTCCTTATCCTAGAGTCTTCAAAGGATGTTTCTAGCTTTGATACCAATTGCTAGAATTTAATCCCTCAGATTTGCACACTAGAAATGAAATGAACCCAATACCTAGGTCCCTTCTTACACTTTTTCTGCTATGCTATAGAAAAACTCTAATTCACCTACCTTACACTGATCCAATTTTGCTAATCTCTTAGCCACACTTATTGTGGTCTAAAACATTTCTAAGGTGCTATAGAACACCTCAAATGGATCTACTTAAGTGAGTCAAAAATTATGTACAAAACAGACTATGCAGAGATGTAGGATATGCAAAAATCAGGGTTATAGAGATACACTAGTTTCTCTTTGCATAAAAGTGATTTCAAGAAGCCCTTTTAGAGAATGTAAGAGACATATATATGCTACATAATGCACCTTAAATCTTTCAAATTAGATATGTACACAAAGAGTTAAAACTATTATAAGCAGACTATTTCTATACATACACGAGACTAGAGGGGTGTGGGCTTGATAGCTCCTCCTTACTCCTTGTCTGTGCATGTAATGTCCTCCTCTACATTATTCCTAGCTTGGATAGCTACATTTCAACTCCTTGAGCCTTGGATGACTCTCTTCTTAAGCCTCCTTGAGCATATGTCTCCTAGTCTTCAATGACCTACAAGACTTCCATACATTTGATGAATCTTCACTTTCTTTTATTTCTTTTGGATGCCTCTCCCAACTTTCCACCACCTTAGGACTGCCATGTCGAAGCTTGCCCATAACCTTGAGACTGCCCTAAGGGATTTGAGCCATGATGTTTGTCCACATTAAGGTCTTTTGACCCCTTTCTCCACCTAATGCTTGCATAATTCACATTTTGAACAATACATACACTTACACACATACACATACATGCACACATACATACACATAAACACACATACCCATAAACAAACATATACATACACAATACACCTATACATACACATATACATATACACATACATACATATATACACATACACAGACATACTCAAATGCATACACATACACACACATTAAACACATAGACATGCATACACATATAGACAAATATACATACACATTTATACACACACATACACATATATTAACATATACATACAAATATTCATACATGCATACATACACACATCATACACACACATATGTGTAAATGTATGTATGTGTGTATGTGTGAAAATATGTCTATGTGTATGTGTGAATGTGTATTTCTATGATTGTGTATGTGTATTTATATGTCAAAATATGTATCTTTGAATACTTTAATATGTATATATGTTTCAATTTGTACATGTGAACATGTATGTATTTAAATAGTCTTTTCTTTAATATATACTGCCTTTTTTACTACACAATCAGATTTCGATCAATCAAAGGGAACTCTGTTGGAGGAGATGGTGGATAGTCTTCAGATATGAAGTGGTGTTGCTTCTACTTGCTTCACAATAGCCAAGAACAATTGTTGGAGATTGTAGTGAGCCTTTTGGCTTGCTAATGATCATAAATAATCACCTATATGGTTTGGAACATGATCCACTAATCAATGGATTAAAATAGATAGGTCAAAAATTCATCCAAGGGCATAGACTTGCTATTTTTGTCTCGACACTTGTTCAGTAATTTGAACATTGCTTTGAGCAGGATAGCAATTAGCCTAATTCCTTTTGGTGATGTCATTAGATTAGAAAGCTACCAATCATAAGTAGTTTCAATAAAAATGATGAACTACATGCTGAGTATGATGTTTAGCAAATAATAAGAGTTGCTCGACATTTATAGGATGCATCAATCAATAGACCAGAGAGTAATGAAATGATAATATCTCATGATTTAGAGAAGCAATGATGATGCAATTTTCTAGCTACAAGCTAGACACTATAACTAATCTATGATGCCGTAAATCATGACAAATGATCAATCATACATTGAGAACAAGCTTTGAGAAGATCAATGTACTGATGTAGTCATGGCAGAGAAGTGAAGTGAAGATATAATGAAAATGTATGTATTAGATCATGTACATATACAATATCATTGGAAATAATCTACTGCTCAATGTGAGGAGGTAATTGAGCTATGGAGTGAGCTCTCCATTCACATTGCATCCCTTTCAAATGATCTCCTAGAGTCAAGATATCATGCAGGTCTTTTGATCCTCTTTTTATAGTTGAGTTTGGAGCAAATATTTTGAATTAAAATTCAAAAGTTCACCTAAAAGTAAATCCTAAACTATATGATATATGCTCTCATCAATCAACTACCAAATGAATCGGGATTTGATGCTTCCTAACTCCATGTGCAAGTAATTCACTTTTACAAAGGTAAATGTACTTGATTTTACAAGGGATTGATCATATAAGGCTCCATTAGAAATATGATAAACATTCAAGTATGCGGGCTTGGATTCTCTTGCACCAATAGCTCCCCCTCAAGCCTAACATGCTTGGTCTTCATTACTCCTTGATTTCCTGCAAATAAATCATCAATTTGAACCTATTCATCTTAGTTCCATCTAAGGACTTTGTGAGTATATCTGCACATTTTAAATGAGTTGATACATAGGAAAATTGAATTTCCTTGCTAAGCAATTTCTCCCTTACATAATGATAGTGCACTTCAATGTGCTTGGTCCTTGCATGATATACATGATTAGAAGCCAAATGAAGTGAACTAGTGTTGTCTCCAAAAATCATTGGAGTGTAAGAATGTAACCCCAAATCTGCATAGACTTGCTTGAGCCACATAGCCTCTTGAGTTTCATTTGGGAAGCCTTTGTACTATGCCTCTCTAGATGACAAAGCCATAACTGGTTACTTTTTAGATGACCATGATATTAGCTTTGACCCTCCAAAGGAGAAGCATCCTGAGGTGCTCCTCCTATCATCCTTGGAGTCTGGCCAATCTACATCAGAATACATCTTTATATCTAAGTCAAAAGTGAATGGGGTGTTTTCCCTTCATTTATGGTACCCTGTAGATACTTTTACATGCAACTTCCATGTGAGACTTTCTTGGTGCATGCATAAACTGACTTAATGTAATTACTCCATAAGCAATGTCTACTCTTTTTAGGGTTGCATAGTTGAGACTGCCAACAAGTTTTTGGTAACCTGTAACATCATCACGTAGTTCTCCCTCATGCAAACTAAGCTTATGGTTGAGTTCCATGGGTGTACCTGCAATTTTGGGATTCTCTATTTTGAATTTTACCAACATATCATGGATATACTTTCTCTAAGTAATAAACATACCAGAAACTGTATACACAAGTTCTAGACCAATAAAATATGTTAACTAACCAAGATCACTGAATTTAAATTCTTCCACTAGTTGAGCTTCAACCAGCTTGGTGCCATTAGCATCATTCCCTGTTATGATAATGTCATCCACATAGACACATAAGTAGATAAATTTTGAGCTCGTCTTCTTTATAAATAAAGAAGAATCTGCCTTGCTAGCCACAAATCCTTGATCCAGCAAATAAGTAACAGACCTATGGTTCCAAGCTCTAGGAGCTTACTTTAGGCCATATAGTGCCTTCCTTAGCTTGCATACAAAACCTCTTCTAATCTTATCTTCAAACCCTGATGGTTGTGCCATATACACTTTTGAGATCCATCCATTTAGGAATGCATTCTTGACATTCAAATGATATAGGTTCCAATTCTTGGAAGTAGCAAGGGTTTATGCAAACACATTTTCCACTAACCTTGCCTGGTACCTATTTATAGAACAATCTAAATTTTTCTTGATTTTATATATCCACCTGGATCCTATCACCTTCATGCTTGGCATCTTGGGAACCAAATCCCAAATATTGTTATCGTGAAGTGTTTCAACTTCTTCCGGCATGGCTTCTCTCCATTATTTCTTCTTATTGGCCTCTTCAAATGAAGAAGGTTCTTTTGTCATAGAATCTTGACTGATATACACAAAATGCTTGGTGACTAATGATGTGTCATAGCCATACCTTATGGGATTTTTACTTTCCCTTTGAGATCTCCTGAGTGCTTGATTGGAGGACTCTAGAATGTCTTCCAATTTCTTGAACTTGGTCTTGCCCCTTAACTTCCAAGCCTTGAAGTCAACTTTCTCTTCATCTTCTAAATTGACATCTTCTGGTAATTGTTGATCTTCTTGAGTGAGAGTTGGAAAGTCATTTTCCAAATCATAAGGTAACTTGATTTTCTTGCAATCATCTTCATACCATGAATTATTTTCATCAAACACTACATCCCTACTAACTATAAATCCTTTGTTAGTGGGAATGTATACCCTATAACACTTCTCGTTTTGGTCATAGCCAATGAATATACATGTTTTAGCTTTAGGATCAAGCTTCCCTCTAATCTATGAGGGAATGTGTGCATAAGCAATGCACCCAAATATTTTGCAATGGTCTAATGAGGGTCTTCTACCATTCCATGCTTCATAGTGTGTCATTGCATCCAATGATTTGGATGGGATCCTATTAACCAAGTATGTGGCTGTGGAAACAGCCTTTGCCCATAGGTAATTGGGTAGTTTCTTCTCATTCCACATTGAACCTCTACTATCAACTTGTTCCTTCTCTATGCCAATCCATTTAGTTTAGAAGTATATCTTGTTGTGAATTCTCTCTTTATACTTTGTCCTATAAGAATGAATCAAATTCATGTGAAAAATACTCACCACCTCCATCAGATCTGATCCTCTTCAAGCTTCTACATGTTTGGTTCTCAAACAATGCCAAGTTCTTTTTGAAACATGTAAATACTTCTTCCTTATGCTTCATGAAATAAAGGATTGTCCATCTACTGTAATCATCTATAAATGAAACATAGTACCTTGAGCCTGAGATTGATGGCTCTTTGCTAGGACCCCATACATCAGTGTGTACAAGCTCCAAGTAGTCTTCATACATGTACCCCTTTTTGTTGAATGGTTGCTTGTAAGCCTTGCCAAATTGGCATGCTCCATATTTGTATATCATGTGTTGCTTGGACACCTTAGGGATGCCAAGCACACTCTGATCCCTACATATTTGCTTTAGTGTTCTTTCTCCTATATGATCTAGCCTTTTATGCCATATCTCTAGTTCAGATATAGTTTGATCTCTGTAATTGAAGAGTGCTATTTTTCTGGTGTCTTCAATCTCAAATGTAAAGAGTCTACCAGATTTCTCACCTTTTTCAATCATCTTGAAGCCTTGTTGAGGGTCTTCTACATATGCTTCATGCCTTGTGAATCTGACCTATAAGCCATTCTCAACAACCTATCCAACACTAATTAGGTTTTTGGTTATAGTTGGCACATAGAAAACCTTACTTAAGAGGTTCATGTTGCCATTAGAAGCTTTGACATTTCCAATTTTCTTGATAGAGTGTCGAGTGTCATCACCTATCTGCACTTCATGCTTCCCTTTGGGTTCTTCAAGATCAGATAACAATGCTACATTTCTAGCCACATGATCGAAACAATGTGAATCAATATAGAAAAGATGTTCATCATCTTTAGCTTGCTTGGATGTAATGTTCATGATGAGTAGAGAGTCTTCTTGCTCTTCTTTATAGATGTTATAATCTCTTCTTTCTATGAACCCTCCTTGATAATTATTGTTGTTGTAGCCTTGGTTATAGTTGTGATTGTAATTGCCTTCTCCATTATTGAACTTGCCTCTGGATTGTCCATAGCTCCCTCTATGGAAGCCTCTTCCCTTTTGATTCCCTCTGTTCTTGAAGCATTATTATGAGATGTGGCTGAGAAGACCACAGATATTGCAAGGTGGAGTGTTGTACGATCCCCCCTTCCTTGGTTTCCTCCTCTGCCCCTTCCTCTAGTACCTTTTCCTCTACCTCTATAGTTAACTTGAGAGGTACTAGCCTCTTCTTCATTCTTCTTGATTTTAGCTTTATCCTTACTTTTATTTCTATTTGTATAAAGGGCAGAAGATTGGTTACCTCTAGAGTTGTCACCATTCTTGTTGAGCTTTGTCTCATAGATGAAGAGTTGCCCCATCAAGGTGTTGAGGTCACGTATTTCCATATCCATATAAAGGTCTATTATTGTGGTGAAGGACTCCCATCAAGGTGTTGAGGTCAGGTATTTGCATATCAATATAAAGGTCTATTATTGAGGTCTTACTAGTAACTCTTAATGGTGTGGTAGAAGATCATCAATATCATACATTAAATATGAAAGATTGAAAGAACGATACAAAAAAGAAGATAAACTACCAGATTTTTGCGATGATGATTATGATGATGAGGCATCTCATATTTTATTGAGGATTGGTATCAAAATGATAGCAAAAGCATTGATATTTCTAATAATGAGAAATATCTTCAAGAAGAATGTTTAATTCATATATATGAAGAAACTTGTTTGACATGAAAAAGTGCAAGTTTACTTATTCTCAATCCTCAAAATTTTTTTAGATGGAGTAATGTATCTGTTTTGACACTATTAAGGTGTATTGTTTATTTTTCTATCTAATTATCTATATAAACACATACACATACACATACAAATATATACATACACGAACATATACACATATATATGCATACACACATACACACATACACACATACACACACACATACACACATACACATGTACACACACACACACACACACACACACACATATATATATATATATATATATATATATATATATATATATATATATATATATATATATATATATATATATATATATATATATATATATATATATATATATATATATACGCACACTCACATACATACATACATACACATACACATACTATAATAGGCCTTTCAATAGTGAAATAATTCATTTTGAACTTTCCAAATTACATTGTGGGGATAATGTTTAGAATGAATAATTAGTTCATTTTATGCATGTAGAAAAAAATTAGGGATGAAAACTTTTATATTCTCTCTCTAAAATGTATCTACATCATGTATTTGGGTTGAAAATTGAACATGAAGATGAAATAGTTAAGAGAAATATTGTATGAGAGAAAGGTAGAGCATACATAAGAGAATAAAATTGTGTTTGTGAATTTTTTATGAATCATGTTTTAAGTACCTTGTTTAAGGCTCTACATTTAGTTCACCATAAGAAAATGCCTTGATTTTATTCTCTCTATAATTTCTTAACTTGCAAGTCTCAAAAGTGATACTTGGAGGAGATTTGAACCTAGGTCATCTCAAACACTATTGTGTAGATCGAGGAGCTTAACATTTTTGTGTCTCACAAGCTTAAGCTGATTCCTAAATGTTTTTGAGTTACATGGCTTTGAAAAGTGTCATTTTTGGGTACTTAAAAAAAACCAGGCTTTTCTATTTCTATTTGAATCCATAATTCTGAAGCATACATGTTGTCATGTACACTTACAAATGTCTTCAGATATGCCTTTTATTTGATTTTTCCTATTTTTAAATAGGTACTCACAAAGAAAGCACTTGACTACTAGAAATGCATGCTTTTGCAAGCATTTTCCATGCAATATAGGGAGAGCCAACTTTTTGTATATTTGATGGATAACACACTCCCTTGGGGGTGATAAGCTCTATTTGAGAGAGATTTGCTATATCAAGTAGGAAGAAGCCAAAAATCAAAAAATTACCTTGTGATTGAGAGTGAGAGTGTGATTAAGAGTGTGAGTGTGATAGCTTGGGGGTGGTCGAGAGGTCGAGGCTATTACCTTGTGATTGAGAGTGAGAGTGAGATTGAGATTGAGAGTGAGAGTGTGATTGAGATTGTGAGTGTGAATGAGATTGAAACTTACACTATAGCAAATGTTCACTCTCGTCAATGTGGCACTACCCATTAAACTCTAATAACTTGTTAGTCCTCAATTGGCTCTCTTTCATGAGCACTTTGCTTTAGATTCATCTCCAATGGTAAAACATGATTCTGTGTTCACTTCCATTTATATACCATATTCGTTACTCTTAGCATATACCATACTCTTAAAACATGATTCTATGTTCACTTCCATTTATATACCATACTCTTAGCACTAGAGGAAGAGAAAAGTTCATTTGAAGAAGTCAAGAGTGCTTGCTACTTCAAGATGAAGAGAACAAAAGGTATGGAAGAGAAGTTTGAAGATGTGGACATCATCAGATGGAAGAAAGATGCAGAAGAAGAAAGTCCAATATTTCCAAAAGAAAAGTAAGACTTCCTTTTCTCACATATTTTCCATATACTTTTCCTACTTTATCCGCTGCACCCAAAGACAAGTCTACAATAACATCTTGTGTAAAGATAGTTTAAAGAAGAAGCAATTTCTTGTTTTGCATGATACTTGGTCATGATTTAGTAGTTTTGACAAAGAATTTCATTGAGAGACAAGAAGGTAGCTTATATGTTTTGACTCATATGTGTATGAGTTACGTATAAATTGAAGATCTTGAGCAGACAGCTTAGAAGTTCCCTCCAAGAGTTCACGGAGTGTCAATTCAGAGCTACTTGCTATATGACAAGTTGCAGAGAAGTCAGGTGTCTATCCTTTGTTTGTAAGGTTCTTAGCATTGGAAGAAGTAAGTCAAAGATTCAGGTTCTATCAAATTTGTGTTGTAGAGAGATAGAAGAAGATACTTGTTATGTTGTAGAAGGTTATGAATCCTAAAATGCTTTTAGCAAGGTTTTTATGACAGATCAGCTAACCTTATTCTATAATTTGGGAAGCTGAGGAATGAGAGGGAAAGCTATTGGCATGTGTACACTACTAATAAAAAGGGCTCAGAGATTTTGTTTCAGATACAGGTATTGACTACTGAAGATCAGATTTATTGGAAGCAGGAAGATGTTCCAAAGTTCATAAATTTTGATATAATTTGAAGAATTCTAGGTACGAGTGTTAAATCATCAAAGGGGTGATGAAACATGAAGACTTATTTTCAGCCATATGTGAAAGAATGCAAATTCATTCTTACAGGTATTTCTATATCAGGTATTCCTATATTTCCTTTTTCAGTTTCTCTTTATGTTCCAGCTTTGAAAGAAGAAGGAAGAAGGAGAATGTCTGGAGAAAGTTCATGTTAGGGTGTTCCTGTTCAAGAGAAGGTTCTAGAGTTCTATTGAAGAGAAACATGATATTTTAGAGAGGTATGTTTTAGAGGTGTGCACATATATGTTTATACCAGGCTCTAAAGGAAAGAGGTATGAAGGACTTACAGATAGAACAAGGATGAAGACAAAATGACATCATAGATATGAAATTTTGAGACTCATGAGTTGAGTTGAGTTAAGTACATTCAGAGATGAACTAGCAATGTTCATAATACACTAAGTTGTGAGTTGTCAGTCACATGTTTCAGGATTTAGTACCTGATTTTGTTTAGTGTATTTACATGACATAGTAGAAGTACTTTAAGAAACCTTTCTTAAGGTAAATGCAAATATGTGGATCCTAGTGTAATTTTATAGGTTTGAGAAGACAGGAGATGACAAGTTCAGAGTCAATTCATGCTATATATGTTGTCAAGCAGTGATTGCTTGATGTGTACACTATTTGATATCTAGTTTGCATATTTTCTCACGTAGTATGGTTCATATTCAGCAAGTTCACTTTTTTGAAGTTTGAAGGAAAGTCAAATTCAGTTTTGAAGAAGACTTTTGAAGAAAAGGTTTGAAGGTAAATTTGGGGAGTACAAGTTTGAAGCTTATGAAAGTTTGCAGGTGAATGAAGTTGCATATTTAGTTTAGTTTATACCAATATGACATTACAGGGGGGGATTGTTGGAAACAATGTCATATAATACATTGTGCATGGTCATTGGTCAAATTTGCTCACAGTATATAGAATGTGTAGCTGTTTTTATTACTCCCTCTACAACCAAAATCATGGGGTGACATGGCTAAGTCGTTGTCCTCTCATCCAGCCCACACGGGTTCAAATCTTGACAGCGACAGTGTGACGCAAAGGAAGGTTTTGGCATGTTTTTCTCATATAAAAATAGCAATGGATACAAACTGACAGACGAATTGTGATGAATAAGATTTTCGAAGATTGTAGTGCTTTTCTTTTATTGGAGGAGCTTTTGGAGGGTACTCAATACTATATAAGAACATGCTTGTCTCATTGTCTAATATCCTACACCTAGTTCAACACTAGCTTTGCAGCTTTGGTACCTCAATAGAGGTGGTGCTTCTAGCACATGGGGCAGCCATGGTGCTATCTTGGAGCATGTTGAGGAGTAGCTATGGACTTCTTCTTAGAGAAGAAGAGTGTGCTCACACTCTTGCTTATGGAGGGGACTTATCTATTAGCAGTTTGGTGGTGTGGATCGGCCATTCACGTGATGTATTTGAAGATTGTCTTCTACATGAAGATTTCGGGTTACTCCAAAGACATTGGATGGTGGTTAACATAAGATTTGCATCTTATGTTACGAATTCAGGTACATATTCTCTTTATGCACATAGGTACTACTTGAAGTATATGGAAATGGCATCCATATCAGGAGGATTCCTATTCAGCATAGGTACAAGAAAATCAGTACATGTATGCTTTATGCATATGTGGATGAGGTGTTCAAGAAGGTATGGTCATATGAGTTTGAGGATTTTTGACAGCAAACTTGTTAGCATTCTTTGCTACTTTTTTAAGTATGTAATCTTTCACACACGTATCTGACTTACGGTCTTCCATAGCCTAAGTTCAGATGAGGGTTTGCTGATTATCAGTTTTAGACTGATCCTTCCTCTTTCTGTCACTCATATTCACTCTTTTACAATCTATTAGGTCACACATCTCATATATATTCAGATTTTTGTCCATACATATGAATATTCTTGTTACATTTGCACATTCACTCATCCATCTATTTCTATTCACATAGAGTGGTTGAGCGTTTTGCTCCCACATTGTAATTTCACATGTTGTCTAATCTTTCTCTACGTTTCTCTCATCATTTGTATGATTGAGTGTGGTATGTGCATGTTTTGTCAATACTGGAAGATTGTTGGATTCCATGTTGTAGATCGTGGACATATGGAACTTGAACTTGTGGTATTAGTTATGGGCCTACTAAATTTCCAACAGTATCATAGCCATATCTTTCTGGATTCTTCTTCTCGCTAGTAGATCTTGATGTTTTTTTGAGAGGATTATGCTACATCCCTCAACTTCTCCACCTTAGCCTTTTATTTGAAGCTCTATGGGTTGATTTCTCTCCTTGGAATATTTTGATCATCGTTTAAGAGTCAATTGATGCTTCAAGTGTGTGCATTCTCTCTTGAAAGTTTTGAGAAATATTCTTTTAGATCATATAGTAGCTTATTCTTTGTGTGATCATCGTCAAACCATGATTGTTTCTCATCAAACACAAAAATTATACTTATTCTAAAGTCTTTATTCTTTGCGTTATATTGTCTATAAACTTTTTTATTAATTTCATATCTTTTAAATGCCCATTTCTTTATCTCAAGGTTCAATATATCTCTTATCTATAAAGGGATGCTTGCATATGCAATGCACCCAAATATCCTGCAATAATCGAGGTTATTGCTTCTTCCATTCCATGCTTCATATGGTTTCATACAAACCAAATCCTTTGATGGTAATCTATTTATCAAGTAGGTGGAAATAGATATTGCCTCTTTCCACAAGTAGTTAGGTAGCTTCTTCTCATTCAACATGGATCTTGTAGCCTCCACAATGGTTCTATTGCTTCACTCTGCTAATCCATTATGCTCAAGAGTGTGTCTGGTAGTGGTTTTCCTTTTGCTTCCTCTATCTTGGAGATAGGAATCAACTTCATGTGAGAAGTATTCTCCTCCTCCATCTGACCTTATTCCTTTTAGGTTTCCACTTGTTTAATTGTCCAAGAGCTAAGTATTTCTTAAAGCATGAAAACAATTCATCCTTATGCATCATGAGATATAAGATACTCCATCTCGTACAATCATCTATGAATGACACATAATACCTTGATTCTAAGCTTAAAGGTTTTTTTCTTGCTCCCCAAACATCTTTATGGACAAGCTCTAAAAGATATCCATGTATGTATCCTTTCTTGGTGAAAGGTTTCTTATGTGGGTTACCAAATTGACATGCACTAGTCTTGTATATCATGTGGTGCTTTGAGATATCGTGTAGTCCAATTACACTTTGATCGCCAAAGATTTTTATGAGAGCTCCTTCACCAATGTGAGCTAGCCTCTTATGTCAAACCTCAAGTTTTGATAGGAATGCGTGCCACAATTGAACAAGGCAATATTTTTGGTGTCTTGGATTTCAAATGTGAACACCCTACCTATCTTTTCTCCCTTTGCTATTTTCTTGGTTCTTGATATAGATCCTCAACATAGCCTCCATGCTTGGTGAGTCACACCCACAACCCTTTCTCAATAGTTCGATCTACACTTATAAGATTCTTGAAATGTTTGGTAGATAAAAGAATTTTCTTAGTAAGTTCATGTGAACATTAGATGTATTGAAATTTCTTATATCGTCAATTGGATTTCTTCTAACATCTTCAGCTTGGACTTCATGCTTGTTCTTTGGATCTTCCAATTCTGTGAGCAGAGCTACATTTCTTGCCACATGATTTGAGAATTGAGAATCTATATAGAACACATGCTCATTAGACTTAACCTCCTTCACTATCATGTTCATGAATAGAAGTGAGTCCTCTTGAGCTTGATTGTCTATGTAGTTTTTGTAGTATCTCCTTCCTTTGTATCCTGCTTCATAGTTGTTTTGGTATGAGTTTTTGTTGTTTCCATAAGAGTTATTGAATGTCTTGGTGAAAAAATTAGTCACACCTTTCTTGGGCATCTTCTTGAGTGTTGTAGACTCTATCCATAGTTGACTCTTCCTCGCTTTGGTACTTGAGGAGATGCTTCTAAAGCATTCCATGTCTCTTGAACAGTCTTGTAGTTCCTAATATGAGGGATTAAAATATGAGAGATAGAGTTTAGAATGTATGATGTTGCCAAGGAATCCTTTAAACACCATGCATTCAACCTTTCTTGCTCCTTTTTAGTTGGTTGGCCCTTGCTTCTAAGAATCAACATCATCTCATCTCGTGAGATGTATCCATATGTATTTCTTCCTTGCAAATATGCCTCCATTACTAGAAACCATTTTGAGTAGTTGCTTCAATCCAAATTTTCAATAGATGAGGGGAATCTAACAGCCATAATGTCTCCACTTTGACTATGCTCCGATACCACTATGAAGAGGTGATGGGGTATATAATAGAGAAGAGATTGTCTTGGAGAACTCTTGCTCAAGACCAACCTTTATCATTTCAAAGACACTTAGTAAATTCTCCAAGCTTCCAAAGTATGTATATAAACCATCAAAGTCCTTTGCAGAATCATTCACAAACATCTCTGTCAAAACAAAGAAGTTGTGAGTTAAAAGAGCCTTGAAACTTTCAATATATGGAAGACTGCTCTTAGTGTTTTGCTTAGTTCTCCGAGCCTAGTACAAATTGTCTAGAGAGCTTTTGTACACCTTCAAAAGACATTGTGAATGAGTTGATCAGTGACCCTCAATCTTTCAAAATTATCCATAAGTTCAATACTCCATATTACCCCTATGCCAATGGTCTGGTAGAAAATACTAATAAAACCCTTTTGAATATGCTAAAGAAATTGATTGTAGATTGTTTGGAGTGCTAGGATTAAATGCTCCCTATTGTGTTATGGGCATATCATACCACTTATAAATTTAGCACGAGATGTACAACCTTAAAACTCGCATATGGATTGGAAGCCATTGCCCCAATGGAGATTGTTGTTTCCTCTTTATGAGTTGCGCTATCCCAGAATCTTGTTCGAGATGATTCCCCATTTACCCAGATGGATGAACTTCATATGCTGAATGAACAAGGCTTTGGAAGTTTCTTTTTGATGTGGAAACTCAAAATTCGACAAGCTCACACTCATGATCTTTTCCTCAAAACACCCATATTTAGTGAAGGAGAGTTGGTACTCTGTTATAACTTGAAATTAGATCATGTTGTAGAAACATTTAAAGTTTAATGGTTTGGTCCTTATGGAGTTTTGCCTCTCCTCGGTTCAGCAATCTTTTGGTTGCATACTCTTTCTGGGGAACTAGTTAAAAATCCAATCAATGTGCCAAATCTAGGTCCTTTTCAATCACCTACCATGTG